>OZ017741.1:206402919-206691536 GCA_963969285.1 Odontomyia ornata
CAGGAATCATAAGCCCAGAAAGTTACTTGAAAATCGACTTTTTAAATTTTCGATGCTATAATATTGAAATTGATTTTTTTTAGTAAACCTTAATGCCACTAAGTAGTCCGCGTGGTGCAGTGGTTAGAGAACTCGCTGCGTAAGCCGAAGGTCCCTGGTTTGAATCCCGTTGGTGATAACAAGATTTGTTTCAAGTGATTCTTCGGACAGACTATAAGCTCGTTCAGTTATAATCCACACTGGTTTAAAATCAAATCTAATCGCAGCTGGGTGAACGGACATACTGTCAAAGCGTAGTACTGACTATATCACCATCTCGATTGCCAATACAATCGATCAAGAGAATGAGATATTCCAACCATCTCTAAGCGACGGCCCGAAAATGGCTGAATTGCTAAAGCAAAAAAAAAAAGAGAATACAATAACACGGACTCGTTTGTGGAGTTGAGACACTGAAGATGACTCAAAGAAGTTGAAACGCGTCACAACAAGGAAAAGCCTTGTTTTTTTTTTTTTTCAAGAAAAAAAAAAGCACTAAATTTTTCTTCGGGCTGCAGTGCCCCTAAAACTCTAAGAAATCACAGGATTCTTTAGATTTATTTTCATTTACGCTGGTCTGATTACAGAACGCTTCTGGTAAGACTATATTCCACTTTATCAGAATCGTTGGAACTGTATTTAATAAAAGTAATAGCTGGCTCGCAAATCGCTTGATATGCTAGGAGATATTTAGAATACGTCATTTTGAGAGAATTGTCAAATATTTCACACTGAAGATGACTCAAAACGCGTCTACTCGCACAACAAAGGAAGGCCCGACGGCTTTTCAAGAAAAAAAATCCATTTATATTCAATCTTCCATTTCAACCAATTGGAAAATGAAATCCTTCTATTCGTGCGTAGAACGAATCCATTTACATAATGGCCTTAATGTTCAAGCAACGGCTGATTACATTTTCAGTCGTTTGGAAACCTTGAAAGCATAATTTGTAACACATAAGGTAAACAAAGCTGCCCTTGATCCCATTGTAAATTTAGCTAAGCGTTCTATAGAAATACGAGTATATACCTTAAGAAGTATACAGACAAGAATTCTATATACGCAATAAAAGTACAAACAAAAGGACTGAATCTTGGGAAAGTTCATGTCCAATTAGGACAAACGTCTATCACACTCCCTAGTGGAGAACCTTCTTCCATCGAGATACTCTCTCAAGTTCACAAAAAGGGGATTATGGACAGGAAAATCAATAACGACAGTCCTTGAGCGTAATCGCGTTGTCGTAGGTGGAGGTGACATGACGATGTAAAATATTGCGTCGAGATACCATGCTGAACGTACTTTACTTCGTATACTGTTTTTGTACGCCAATGTACATAGTGTTACATGGGTCTTATTGATAACATTGAGAAGCGAGCGTAGGTGTCGTTTGCCCTTCTATAAAAGCGATAACGTGCAGGAAACAGAACAAAAAGGGAAAAATTGGATTTTGTTAGTCTTCTCTCTAAGTCCGGTGGGAGCTATTCTTTGCTAGACAGATGCGGTCGACCCACGCATTAAAAGGATCTTAATGAGATGTGAAACCCCATGCCTCCCAATCATTTTGTACGATATAGCTTCCACCATCTAAAAATAGGTATATTATGATATATCAGTTCTAAGTATGCTATTAAATTGCGGATGATTTTACGCACGGCAAGAGCTTTTCTATATATGTATGTTATATAAAAAAAAACGTATGAGCATCCAACGTTTAACTAAAATGAAATTTAATCCCTCTTAGAAAAACTTATTCCTGTGCTTCCACCCACCACATGGAAGTGGCCTAATAAATTTCAAGTCATGCCAATGTGAAGCCTCGTTAAAAATTTGACTTTTAAATTGCGTACCTTGTTTCTAGGAATCTAAAATTGTTGTCCTAATTAAAATTGAGAATTTTATAGAAACTGAAGCCTTCTGTTTTGATCATGAAATTGAATTTCGCTTGAAGATATTTTTCACAAATTGGATAATATCATTGAGAAAATTGCTTTTTTTTCTTTCTCTCTCAAGATTATTGACTTCATATCGTTGATATTCAAGCACTTAATAAGGTTTTACCAGTGAATCCAAACAAGTCATAAATGCTGCTTCCAAGGACATGAAAAGACTTGAAAATTAATTCCATCAATGTCAATTTCATCTGACAATTACATTTGTGAGATGTTTGCCTGGAATTTAATTAAGGAAGTTTTTGGTTGCTATAAAAAGAATCAAATGGGCGAAAGTGGGCTTAATATTTCTTAGATTTGCCTTCCATGAACATTCGAGGATATTTTTAGGGAAACAAATGGTTTATTTCTCGGAAATGAGCGCAGAAATCAAATTTTGGAGATAACTGGATTCGAAAAAACTACATTAAAGTGAACACAATCATTGATTCGGAAATTGAAAAAGGACATTCGATGATTTTCTTCTTTGCATAATAGATTTCTACCAGAGAAAATTGCAGGATAAAATTACCAAAAGCCCTTCACGATTACATGAATTCTTTTACATATTGAGTTTGATCATTCCATTCCTAAGCCATCCAATTTCATCTCTAGTCTGAGTGTTCCCGGGCACAAAAAATTGATCAAAGTCAACTAGCTTTGCCCTGTGCCCTTAAGTGCTACCTAGTTTTATCACAAGATCTCGGTGGCCAATTGTGATCACCTCTTGGAGAGATAACACGGTTCGGAAACTTTTCCCGTAAAAAATCAATAATTTCGTTGCTTGTGTGGCACGTAGAGCCGTCTTGTTGAAAGTAAACGTTGTCCAGATCAATACCATCCAATTCCGGCCATACAAAATCATTAATCATCTCTCGATAGCGCAACCCATTCACCGTAACTGTTGCTCCAGCCTCATTTTCGAAAAAGTAAGGTCCAATGACTCCGCCGGACCATAAACCGCACCAAACAGTCCCACGTTGAGGATATAGAGGCTTTTGAACAATCACTCTTGGGTTTACCGAGCCCCAGATGCGACAATTTTGCTTGTTGACGAAGCCACCGAGGTGGAAATGGGCCTCATCACTCAAGATGATTTTTCGATGGAACTCCGGATCATTTTCATGCATTTCAAGGACCCAATCAGCAAAAACACGACGTTGTTGATGATCGACCGGCTTGAGTTCTTGTGTTAACTGAACTTTATAAGCCTTAAGACCCAAATCTTTATGCAAAATACGGTGTGATGACGTTTGTGCAATGCCTAATTCCAAAGAACGACGAGGAATGGACAAACCTGGGTTTTCCTCAACACTTTCGGCTACAGCAGCAACATTCTCGGCTGTTCTTGAGTGACGTGCACAGGTTTTATTCTTCACATCACTAAGTTGTCCCAACAGCTCGAATTTTCCCACCAATTTTTGGATTGCGGTCCGACAAGGTGCTTCACGATGAACCAAAAAAGTTCGAGTTTTACGAACCTTCTCTGCCAAATTTTCACAAATTTTATAGTGAAGTTTAATAATTTCAATGCGTTGCTGAAGCGTGTATCGTTCCATTTTTATTAATGGCGTAGTTTTTACTTGTCAAATGTCAAAAAATGACAGCTTCAAAAGTGACATCTACTAAATTAGCGGGCTATTCAAAATAACACCTCTTATTGGAAAACCTTTTACTTTGCCAACCACTGTGAGTCGCAAAAATTCATGTCCAACCACCAAATTTTAACAAGTTGGAAAGCCCTGTCACAAGGTTTATGTACTCAAATTATGAAAACAAGACACTTATCTTCCGGTTCTCACGAATAAATCCAACAAACGCTACCATTCACCATGAGATGTGTAAAAATTTCAAAATTGTAATGAAAAAAAAAGGATCCTTGTCAAATTAAGTGAAAGCAAAATAAAACTCCAAGCCCGTATGAGAAAGGAGGAGGGAATCCCTTGTTTCCCCAACTCTCAAGCTTCCATGATTCCTCATCCCGAAACTCCCCAATTAAATGGTAGTAAATGTCTCGGGGTCGACAATGGGTTTACTGGTTCCCCAACAATGGAACATTAAATGCCGAGAAATACTAATAACTGTAAATGCATTTACAGCTCCGCTACTAAATCCTACCGACTCCTCCTTTGTGGCGACGTAAGAGGGTGAGGGCTAATCTTTCGTGCCTGATAACGGAAGTAATAACGATGCTGCCGGAATGGAGGTTGGGCGAGAGGTTAACTCACCATCCCTGGAAAATTTTAAAATGTTTCGTAACCCGCAGACGGGCTTCGGAATGAAATGGACTCACGGCAACGACCTCGCAAACGGAAAAAGGACTATGGCATTGGATCTTGGAATGTCAGATCACTCAACTATCCTGGCGCTGTTAAGGACCTTCTACAACAGGCCAGTCAATATTAGTTAAAAATACTGGCAATCCAGGAAACGAACTGGACTGGACATGATAAACACGATATGAGACCACACACAACATTCAAAAGTGGGAAGCCCGCTGGAAAACGAAAATACGGATGGCCTTTATTGTGGATAGCGAGCTCAAACCGCACGTGATTGATTTTAAGGCCGTTAATGAACGGTTGTTTGCGATCCGTATAAAAACGAAATTCTTCAAAATCTGGCTGATAAATGTTAACGCCCCGACCGAAGAAAAGGTCGAAGAAACGAAGGAAACGTTCTACAGTCACCTGGAAAGACTAGTCGACTCATTGCCTACAAACGACACAAAAATAATTATGGGTGACTTTAACGCTAAGGTTGGCAATGAGATATCTCATCGGGGAACGACTGGAGGATATAGCCTCCACGATGAAACAAGTGACAACGGGCAGCGCCTGAGTGATTTTGCAGTAGCAGAAGTTTAGTCGTACGTTCGACTTGCTTCCCACATGGACGCATTCATAAAATGACCCGGGTATTACCGGATGGCAACAAATAAAACCAGATCGACCATTTTCTGATCCAACAACGTTGAGCCTCGAGCATATTTGACGTCGGTACATACCCAGGAGCCAATTGTAACTCAGATCAATACTTGATCAAATTAACATATGGATGGTGTATGTTAAAAGGCGTATTCGGCGAAGAGCAGCCTGCTACAAAAATTTGACTCCAAACGGCGTCTGTGGCGAAAAATTTCACGGGACCCTTGACAACCAGCTGGCTCCCATCTTATCAGACGCATCGTTAGAGACAAGCAACGAGCTCTGGATGGCTATTAAGACCGTGGCAGAACAGGCGATCGGACATCAAGCGCGGCGCAAGAGCAATGATTGGTTCGATGATAAGTGCCAGAATGCGTTGGACAAAAAGAATCAGGCATACAAAGATTACGTAGGTAGGAAAACCAGGACGAAGAGAGAACATTATGAAAATCTCAGAAGAGTAGCGAATAAGATAATTAAAATTAAGAAAAGAAAATACTATAACGACTAATTGACAAGTATAGATGTAAGTCTAGCGAGCAACAAAACAAGCGAAGCATACAAAGTAGTGAAAAGCCTGAAACGTGGTCATCAGCTCAAAGCCACGCTCTGTCGTGATGACATCGGCAATATTATCGTGATGATCAAACCAAGATTAAGGAAAGATGGGCATCATATTTCATGAGCCTCCTTAGTCCTCCGCACAGCTCCAGAACATTGGAGCCTAAAGATGTCGGCGGAGAGCTTCGATTGGCCCCACCAACTCTGGATGAAGTGTGTTCCATCATCATAGCCCAAACGAATAATAAAGCGCCGGTCATCGATGAGATTCCAGTGGTACTCATTAAATATGGTGGGAGCTGTGTCCAGAAAGCTATTCGCAAAGTCATCCAGCAAATTTGGCAGCAAGAACATATACCGAAAGAGTGGACCCAATCAATTATATTCCCTATACACAAAAAAGGTGACAAGCTACAGTGCGAAAATTATAGAGGCATATCACTACTTTGTACGGCGTACAAAATATTTTCAAAAAACAGAACATAAAATCGGATTGGAGAGTGTCGAGGTAGTTTTAGAACAGCTCGATTGACAATGGACCAATTGTTCACAGTCAAGCAGGTATTTTAGAAAATGCTGGAAGCTCAACACAGGCCTACACCAAATTTTCGTTGACTTCAAGCAAGCATACGACAGTATTGATCGTAACGTACTGTACCAAATAATGGTTTGCTTTGGCATCCCAGTCAAATTATTCCGTCTTACGAAAATGACAATGACATCGACGACCTCCCAGGTAACCAAGTCACCGATGCTTTTGACACAAATATCGGACTAAAGCAGGGAGATGGGCTGGCCCCATTGCTATTCAATTTGGCTCTGGAGTACATCATAAGGAAGCTACCTGTCGATACACGAGGTACATTACTATACAAGTCGAGCCAAGTAGTTGCCTATGCGGACGACATCAACATTTTGTCACGGTCATTAAAAACTGCCAAAGAACTCTTGCTGAATCTCAACATCGAAGCAAAACTTGTATAGCTACAAATCAATGAGAATAAAACAAAGCTCATGACGCAGTCGAGGATAAATACCTCAAATACACAAAATATCACACTTGGCGTTTCAAAAAAACTTAAGGATAAGTAGTTAGAGCGAAGTGCAGGCTTTTTTACATTTTTTCCTCGATCAAAAATTTAACGGTTGTTTTTTGTTTTCTATCATTGATATTATTCTACGAGAAGACAGATTCTCGTGTAGTACGAGGAGAGGGACTCCCGTGTTGTACCGTAAAAGTTTGTTAATTTTACATTTTATTGTTAATTATTGTAAATTTTTCTTGATAAAAACTTTGTTTTTGTTTATTTTAAAAATTAATAAAAAGAAAATTTAAAAATCATTCGTGAAGTGGAATTGGATAGAACAGAGAAGTATAACCGAGCAAATATATATAAATTTAAATACTATCACGGATAATGAATCCTGTAATGGCCACAAAAACTTCAAAGGAGAAATGTGGTAAATGTAGGAAACCTGCAGAAAATGCGCACTCAGCGATAGGCTGTGGTGGGATGTGTTTCAAGTGGTTTCACTTGAAATGTATAAAGATGTCGCAAGAGAGATTCAAGACCATCAAGGAGATATCAATTGATGTTATATGGATGTGCCCCACGTGCAAGCTGTTACATCAAAAATCCAAGGAGGAACAACTTTTTCTGTTAATGAAAGATTTGGAGAGTAATATTAAAGAATTAAAGAGGAATGTCAGTTCTTTAATTGATAAGACGGCAGCTACGCACAAACCAACTTATGCACAGGTGATAAAAAACTATACGACGCCTCAAACTGAGCTCCGCTCAGATGTCATGTCCCAGAAAGCGATCATAATCAAGCCAAAAAAGCATCCATCATCAGATAAACCACTTGCCGATTTTAAGTCTAGGATAAGACCGTCAAATTGCAAGATTCCTCTTCAACTGCTACGGCCTATTCACAATGGTGAATAGGCGATAATTAAAACAACGACCAATGCCAACGCGTCTGAGCTATACCGAGTAACCATGGATAACATGCAGGATGAGTACGACATTACCGAGACAAAAATGCGTCGACCCAGACCGGTTGTAAATGGACTGGATAATTAATTTACAAATGAGGAACTACAAAACGAAAGACAACCGCTAAACCCTGTTGTTGGGAAAAGAGAAAAAATGGAACTCGTTCATGCCAGACAGACAAAAAACGGAAAATGGTTACACATTATTGAGGTGAATGGAGCTAACAAATACGTCAACATTGATTATGGATCATATTTTGTGAAGGAAGACTTTAACATTACGAGATGCTTTAAGTGCCAAAAATATAACCATAGGACGTCGAAATGCGAAGGAGAACAAATCTGTGTGAAATGTGGAGGAAAGCATGAGCTCAAGGATTGCAAAAGCACACATGAGAAGTGTTACAATTGTATGGGCAATAATAAGAATACTGATCACTCATACAGAGCAGACTCTTGGGAGTGCCCAGAGTATCAAAGAAGGATTGTAATTGCTAGGAGGAGTACTGACTACAATTTTGATGATTGTTTATCCCAAAATTCAATCAAGCGACAAATTAACTATTCTTTATGACAATATATGAAGCTTACGACACAAGCTGAGTGATGTTCAAATTTATTTGCAGCAAAATCCTGAAACGGATCTGATTATACTAAACGAAGTATGGATCTATCCTGAAGAAGCAATATACTCTACTGAAAAAAATCTAATCACAGTTGCTGACACAAACATAGACCTGATTGTAGAATCTCCAGAATCGAGAATGTACAAGGATACCCTGGAAACAAACGGAGCGGTCATTGTCAATAAGGACAAAATTACTCGCCCGACTTTAAGTACCTGCCTAGATCACATAGCAACAAATGATAAAAAAATTGCTGAAAACATTAAATTCACAGTTGCAGACTGGCCGGAGTTAGATCATCGTGTCCTAAAAATTGTCGTCCATGGTCAAAGTCTCAATAAGCAAAAACCTACTCACAAAATATTCAGATATTGAGACAAGGATCTTTTCAAATCGAAATTTCAACAGTTGCTAACAAACCGAAAACCTGAAAACCTTATGGAGCTCAAAAATATGATTACAGACTCCAATTATGATTCTTCTATTGAGAAAAAAATCAGATGTCGACAACATACATTGATAACAAAGAGACTTATTGAGGCTAGTATTAACAAAAGGAAGGCTTATAAAAAATACAAAAAGAACGCTGAAGATCAAGCTCTTAAACATCTGTATAACCAAGCCCTTAAAGAATCAAAACGTCTCATAAAAGAAGCTAAATTTTCATATTACTCCAGAAGATTGGAAACAGCGGCGGACAACTCACACGAAATATGCAAAATAATAAATGATGTAAAAGATAATTCGTCTCCCTGGATCATGACATCAAATGCTGAATTTTCTGGCATGGACTCTAACAATGCAGCACGTCCATGCGGAACAGCAAACTCGCTAAGTCAATTTTTTTCAACAACTGGTGAAAAAATTACCAGGCAGCCTAGTGAAAAAATTACCAGGGAGCTTGGTGAAAAGTCAACTAGCTATTTCAATATCATAAATAGTCCACCTAAGTCCATCTTTCACATTCATCAAACGACTAAAAGAGAAGTATTAAATACAATTGAAAATTTGAAAAAAAAAAAAATGCAGCACCAGGTATTGACAACATCGCCACACATGAAATTATTCTAGTCAAAGAGGGGATAGCTGAACCACTGGCATAGTTTATAAACGAGCATATTAGAAATGGAACATTTCCGGATGAAGAGAAACTGGCAAAAATAATTCAAATATTCAAAGGAGATCATCTGGACCCGAATAATTACCGCCCTGTTGCACTTTTGACAGCCTTTAGTAAAATATTCGAAATAATTGTTTAAAATCTTTCTTAATGGACAATTCCATCATAAATCCGAAGCAGTTTGGCTTTCAAAGGAACAAGAGTACTTTTGATGCATTACTTTCTGTCTCACGTTACATCAATGAAAGTCTTGATAAAGGAGATTATGTTATTGCAATTTTTGTGGACCTGAAGAAAGCTTTTGATACGGTTAATCATGACATGTTACTTCAAAAACTTGAATTGTGTGGTATACAAGGAAACCCGAAACAGCTTTTTAAAAGCTATTTAGAAGGAAGATTCCAAAGAACATCAGTTAATAATGTCTTGAGCAATCTAGCACCCATGAAATCGGGGGTTCCTCAAGGATCCATACTGGGAGCAGCCTTGTTTTTGCTATACACCAATAATTTGAATAAATGTAAACTGAAAGCTCACCCCACATTATATGCTGATGATACTGTACTTCTTTATTCAGGACATGATAAAGTTGCTATGGAGAATATCGTCAACGAGGATCTAAATAAATATCGCTCATGGCTTATCGAAAACAAGCTAGGATTACATACTTCTTCTTCTTCTTCTTAGCACTGCAGTCCCTTTCGGGCCTTCACTTCCTGCAAACAGCGCCTCCAACTGTCTTGGTCCGTTAACCACGTCATCCAATTCGGAAATCTGAGCAGCGATGAACTGTCTTCGTCGACCGAGTCAGACCAGCGTTTCCTCGGTTTCCCCACTGGCCGCCGGCCTTCGGTTCTCCCAACGAATATCTTCTTGGGTATCCATTGTTCGTCCATACGATTCATGTCTCCAGCCCATTGCAGCTTCCGCAGTCTTACAATCGTTGAGACCTCCGGTTCGTCAAAAATTTCATACAGCTCATGGTTGTATCGAATTCGCCATTGGTCCTCGTCTAGCTTCGCTCCGATTATTCGCCTCAAGACCCGTCGCTCAAAGGCATTCAATATATTTGCGGATGCTTGGGTTAGGGTCCATGTTTCACACCCATAGCATAACACAGGTCTTTCACAGATTTGTATATTTGGAGCTTTGTTTTCCTGTGTATGCAGCTGGTCTTCAAGATCGTCAATACTGAATAGAATATTTTATTGCGTGCTGTGATACTCGGCGTATTTCGTTTCCTTTAATTCCCGTTTTCGTTATTTTGGCGCCTAAATACACAAATTCGCTAACATTCTAGATACTGTGTTCGCAAAGTGTGATATTTTGTGTATTTGAGGTATTTTTCCTCGAATGCGTCATGACCTTCGTTTTATTTTCATTGATTTGTAGCCCTACTGGATTTGCTTCGATGTCGAGTTTCAGGAAAAGTTCTTTGGCAGTTATTAATGACGGTGAAAGAATGTTGATGTCGTCCGCATACAATACTTTTAGTCCTATTGAATTTCACTGTCGACCGTATACTGGTGATATTAAGAAAATTACTAGTTCGAAAATCTAAAAACTAAACCATGTTTCTTTAGGCATGCAATTTACGAATTAACTTAGTGGATTGAAGAACACGATACTTTAGTAGAAGGGAGGAAAAAAGCGACGCGATACGGAAATTAATCTATGGTATGAACGAAAATTATTTCACGTTCCGGAAGAAGTACTACAAGGTTACAAAAGGACTAGCAGTGGGAAACCCTTTGTGACCATTGCTGCCATAGCGGTGGTAGCAAGTACTATAAAGTTCAAAATGAAAATAGAAAATAAAGTGCTGATAGCTTTTCTAGAGTTGAAGATCATTTGTAGTAATGACGACCTAGAATTCGAAGTATACAGGAAGCCCACAACCACTCAGAGGACGATCCTAGCTACATTGGCTCATATATATCCACAGAAACTGACAGTATATAGGAGCATGATGAATCTTCTAGAAAGGATACCTTTATCAGACGAAAGATATTCGAGGGAAAAACTCTACATCATGGAAACAGCGGAACTGAACGTATAGCTATCACTCCTGAAACTTTAATGCAAATCCTGGCAAACTTGAAGAGTCTGAGTCGGTAAAAAGCGCACATTGTTCCATAGCGATATGGTTCCATAGTAATACAGCGCATATTGTTCCATAGTAATACAAAATTCAAACCACTATAACTTCATTAAACACTATTGGATCTTTTTGAAACTTTTAGGGCGAGTTGACCTTACATATAGCCATATGTATAAAACCATGGATTGTATGCAATTATTGACAAGCCGGAGGATCACAACGATTGTAAGACGGCGGCAGCTGGAATGGGCTGGCCACGTGAATTGTATGGAGGAACAACAGACACCCAAAAAGGTATTCGTTGAGAGAACGAAAGGGCGGTCGACGAAACAGTTCATCGCTGCTCGAATTTGGAAATCGGTGGACGCGGTCAATAGGCCGTGATAATTGAGCTGCTGTTTTTTCATGAACCGAAGGTCCGAAAAGGCTGTAGTGCTACGAAGAAAAAGAAGGTGATTCCGCCGTAGAGTGTTCTGGCATAGACAAATTCTCATCAGACCTGTTCTTCTTTTACGGTTGTGCACCTGAATCCATTTCCTCCTTCCTTCCAACAGCCAGCTTCAGATTACGGTGAGCATTCCTGGGTTAAGTTCTGGCTAGTGCTTTAGGGTCCGATGTGCAAAAGCCAACTGTCACCTCTATAGAATTATTGACCCTGGAGCATAATCGCAAATGGCTCCCTGGACGTTTACGCTGTGAAGGCAGCAAAGACACTTGTAGGGACTGCTTCCCATTCGAGCGGTCGCCCAAGTCCTATCCTATGAGGGATCTTTGTTCCTCTCGTACGAGGGAGTGCTGTTCAGCACGCTTCCTTCTACATGCTTTCCTTGTAAGCATCTTGGTCAGTTTGTAGCCAGTTGGTGTTTTGCATACATCCTGAATAAAGGGCATTCTCTCTCTTTCCAAGCAACTTTAAGGACGTCCTCCATCATCGTCTGCCAGCAAAATAGTTTCCATTGACATAGTTAATGTTTGTGTGCTAGTTGATGAGTTGGATCGCAGCTCGAGATCCTCTGAGAGGTTCTCTGCGAGATATGACGTTGGAACCCCCAAAACCCGTGCCTGCCGCCGCAGCTGGTGGATTTCCAATCTCTCATTGCCTGCCAATTAGGGTAATACGTTTTTTTATTTTTTATGCCGTTCATATAATCTTTCCCTCCCGGCTTACACTGGCTTGGAACGTTTCGAGGTACGGGCTTGGGAAAAAAATTAATCAAAATAGGAGTGCAAATAATTCGCAATGTGTTTCTACTACTACTACCTATGCCGAATTTACGCCGAGGACAAGGATGTTCAATTTTCTCCAGCAAAATTGAAAAATTTGGCAAAACAAAATGTTAAACTACCAAATGAAAAATATAACAATTAGGGAAAATTTCCATCTGAACAAATTATCCTCACCTTTAAGGGCACTCTTTCCCGCCCATCCCGTCTGTATTTACACTGTCTATGGTGAAACAGCAGCCGAGTGTCCACTCTTTACACAGCCGGAACTGGAGGAGGTAGTCCTTTCACTGAAAGCGAGGAAGGCTCCAGGTCCAGATGGTGTTCCAGCTGAGGTGTTGCAACTTCTCTATTACCATTGCCCTGACTTGCTGCTCAGTACGTTTAACACTTGCCTACGGGACGGGGTTTTTCCGGTACGATGGAGAGTGTCGAAGCTCGTGCTGATCAGCAAGGGGAAGGGAAATTCCGGATCGCCGTCTGCATATCGCCCGTTATGCATGCTAGACACTGCTGTGGAAGTGCTAGAGAAGCTCATCAACGGAGGACTCACTGATGCGATTCGTGCTGCTAGGTACCTATCTGCTCGGCAGTACGGCTTTAGAGCAGGACATCCCACCATTGATGCGATTGCAGAGGTGGTGAGCGCAGTCCAAAAAGCAGAGGCGTATAGCCGCACCAAGCGACAGATCGTCCTGTTGTTGCCACTTGATGTTAAGAACGCTTTCAACTCCGCTAGATGGGTGGATATTCTAGATGCGCTGGAAGCCCCTTTTCATGTTCAAAAATATCTAATGCGGCTTCTGAAGGACTATCTGAAGGACCGAAGCCTGCTTTACGACACGATACAGGGTTAACAAAGGATAAACATTTTACATCGGATATTGCCCAGAGATCTATCCTTGGCCCAGACCTGTGGAACGTGTCGTACGAAGGGCTACTGAGACTGGAGATGCCAGATGAGTCGCGCTTGATCGGCGATGCGGATGATGTTGCGGCTCTGCTAGCAAGACTCACCGTTGAACAATCGCAACTTAGGCTAGATATGCTAATGCGCCGAGAAAGAGACTGGATGACTGCTCGCCGGTTCAGTTTAGCACTGGAGAAAACCGAAGTGATCATCTTGGCAAAAATAGAATCCTTAGATTAAGGCTGATCACTATTAAAGACATACTAATCGAATCCAAGCCAGAAGTGAAGTACCTGGGGCTACTGATCGACTCGAAGATGAGTTTCTCTGTGAAAATCAGGGCAACGGCTGAGAAGGCTGCTTCGGGAGTATCGGCTCTGATCGACTTATGGCCAACGTAGCGGGACCCAACCCATAAAGCAGACGCCTCTTGATGAGTGCTGTAGGGTCAGTGCTACTGGCCTTAGCAGAAATACGCCGGTATGCCCTCAGTAAGGAGGTATTACGAAAGCGCTTGGCACAGGTACAGAGAAGAGGAGCACTGAGGATCGCATCTTCATATTCGACAGTCTCTGATTCAGCGGTGAGAGTTATTGTAGGCTTGATACCTGTTGCTCTTCTTGGTAGAAAGCGACGCGCTATTTACCTGTTCGAAACGAGGATGCGAGGGACATGGTTGTCCGCGAGGAGAGGCCGCGCTCACTCAACGATTGGTAACAGTTTTGGGCAGTTGCGCAAAAGGAAGATGGACTGCGCGCCTCATCCCGGATGTGAGACCATGGCCGAATCCGAGGCATGGTGAGACTGACTTCTATCTGACTCAGCTTTTGAGCGGGCATGAGTATTTTCAGTCTTACCTGCACAAGATTGGCAAGTCAGGATCCTCGTATTGTTGGTTGTGCCCAGGAGATGAAGACGAGGCCTGCCATACATACAAAAAAAAGTGGGTCAGGCTGCGAAGGGATCTCTTGAGGGAGTAGAGATATGAGCTCACCCCGGATAGTATAGTCACGGTAATGCTTGGATCGGTTGACAAATGGAATCAGGTGGCACATTATGTTCGGGCAGTCCTGAAAGATAAAATGTCTCACAGCAACCGGGGACGTTGGGGCTGGGGGATCGCGCGTCTAGCACTTCCTCTTCCCCTCCCGCTAGAAGAGGGATCCTCCAGCTTGAAGGCGCCTCACGGCATAACAAAACGAGACCTGGCGCGAAGTAATTTATCGAACGGTTCCAGGTTGGGTTCTCAGGTTGACACGGGTGCTTAGTGGGTAGTACAGTCGCTTGCGAGCACAGGAGTCCCACACTCTGTGCGTAAATGACATTCACCTCCCAACCAAAAAAAAAGTCAGATTCAAAAACAAAACTTTTGTTTTACAGGTTTATAATTAAAACATTTAAAATATTTTGAGAAATTAGCAACATAAATTTAGTCAATCTTGTATACTAACGGCTATATCACGTAAAATCGGAAGGTAAAATATAAAAATGACCGCGGTGTTCCTTATTAATATTAAACGGATCTATTAGCAAATGACACTATTGTCTAAATAGCTTAAACAATGCGAACCATTCTGAGTTAATATATGTCGAACTGCCCATGCTAAACAAAATCAAAAGGTAGGGGTACGTTCACAAGGCTTTTATACCCAAAATATGAAAACAAGACTTGTCTTACGTTACTAACGAATAAATCCAAGAAACTAATTGAGTCGGAGCTTTCGACTGACGTGGACGTGTGCTTTACTCCGCCGACTTCTAACACTCCCTTTACGTGTTTGCTCGAAGTTTATCCTAACAGCGTCAGTATTCTTACAACTCGGTAGTCATATCGATAATTTTTCCAAACAGTGCGCGAGTGTTTTTTAAACATTTCAACTTTTCCGTGCGCTTAAGTAAACAATATTCATTTTCTTTGTTCGGAAGCTTGCGAAGCCGTATTCTGTTCTTGACTCTGTGGCGTCCACATGCTCACCGCAAGGAGCGCATCAAGCAGTTAGTGGATGCCACGAATTTCACAACTCATGTCAACGAGACGCTCACTTCGTTCGCAACCTCCGACGAGTCAAGTCGCGCGCGCCAACATGTAGTCCTTCACTACATTCAATTCAATACTTACAATTCTGTCTTTAGTTTTACCAATAAAGTTATGTTTGTGTTTTAGTAAAGAAATATTCTTTCTTTCTCATGGGGATCGCGCATAGCTTATTAACAATCCCCATAACTCTGGTGCTCTTCTTAGATCTTAGAGACCCCTGTTGTTCTTTTTATCATTTGAACTTCTTACCTAAGACTCAAACCGGATGTGCATCGAGCTTGCTGCGCTGCTTTCAACTTTTGTAGTGCCACGTGTATAATTTTTTTTCCTGCTTTATCGCGTATTCGTGGTCACCTTATACTCCTACCTTAGTGTATCTACGCCCTCAACCAATAGTATACTAGTTCGCTATTGTTTAGTGGTTCGTGCTAAAGGTCTGCTATTTTCGGTTTGTGTTTGCGATTACCAAGAGTGCTTACGTTTCATATACTTTGCACATATCTTATATTGTGATCAATTCTTGCGAATTATTCGTAAGTCTCTTACTTTTCCTTTTTATTGGACAATTCTTTTTTTGGGCATTATTTTATTGGACAATTTTTATAATTATATTTATTTGGTCATTATAATCTTATAATTGAACATGGCAAATTGTTTGGCTCCTTCCTGCGTTGATAAGCAGGACAAAACCCCATAATTACATGTGGTGGCCTTTGCGGTCTGACATTCCATACAATGTGCAGATTTATCCAACGCGATCGCGGACAGCATAAACAATCCGAACTTCAGTTTTTATTGGCTGTGTCCGAAGTGCCGTGGTTCTCCTATGTTATCACTCGTGGGTAAGTTGAACCAAACGCGAACAATAATCGATGACCTAGTCATTGGGTTCAATTTGCTGCGCGGCCAGCTGGACTTAGCGCGGGAAGAAATAGCTTTTCTTAGCCAGCATGCCTCCTTCATCGACTTCCGATGTGAACCTTGCTGGCCCCTCAAATGCGGCCAACACGACTTCAAATAATTTGAAACCTACCGTCATAACAAGAAGCAGACGAGCGCTTCAATCTAATGGTTCAACCTCTGGAGCATCATCGCCATCCCGGAACAACACTGAAACTTTAAGTTCGCCTAGAGTTGCAGCGAATGATAATTCAATTAAACCTGGCAACCCACTGCGTGCTATTTCGCCGCCCTTACAAATCTTCATATCAAGATTGGACTATAACACACCGGTTGAAGACATCATCAATCACATCAAGTTTAAATTGAATTTTATACCTGATTTGCTCCAGTGTACGAAACTCACTCCAGACGGGAAGACAAACCGTTTAAGTGCTTCATACAAAATCACGGTTCCAGCCAATCTCAATTGCCTGTTGGAAAAAAGAATTTGGCCTCCTGGAGTACTGGTAAAACAGTTTTCTGCCAATCAGAAGCGTAACAACACTGTGTCCTTTCGTAACAGGAGAAACAAGTAATACGCCTCGCACCTCCTTGCATCGTAAACTTTGTACAATTTCATCTTTGTCCTGTTATTATCAAAATGTCCGTGGTTTGAGGACCAAGACATCTGAACTTCGTATCTCTTCAATTATATATCCGCATCAGATCATCTGTCTAACTGAGACATGGCTGACAAATGATAGTGAACTCCTTGCCAATCACCTAATTTTTCGCAGAGATAGAGATCGTGTTGCCACTGGCAAATCTGATGGTGGGGGTATTCTTGTGGGTGTACATGCCTCTCTTAAAAGCATCTCTTATGAGGATTTTTTACCTTCGCTCCCAGTGGAGTGTATTATTGTGCGAGTCTCTCTTTCTGATGCTCTCTCCCTTCTCGTTTCGTGTGTCTACATCCCATGTAGCAGCTCTGCTTTGGTGTATGAACGTTTCTTTGCGGGATTCTCCAGCTACATCCTAACTCATTTCCCATCTTCCCCTGTATTGCTCTGTGGAAATTTCAACCTTCCTTCCATTACTTGGGATAGTGAGTATCTTTCCATACTGTCCGGAGGTAATTTGTCGTTTGCCCTTTCCTCATTTCTCTCCGTATGCTCCTTCACCCAATTCAATACTAGTGCAAAATCCAGTAATAAACTTCTTGACCTTGTTTTTTCCAACTTGCCAGCCTCTTCTCTTGTTGCATCCACCTCACTCTCACCCTTCATTAAGCCAGATCCTCACCATCCACCTCTCTTTTTGGAGCTTTCTATCTCATCTCCACCTTTGCCTAGAAATACATCACCTTGCCGCTATAACTTTTTAAAAGCGGATCTTCGCAGCATAGATTCTCACATTAACGCAGTTAACTGGTATTCTTTTTTCAGCAACCTGAACCTTGAAGAGTGCGTTGATAAGTTCTATCTGTTTCTCTCATCCTTAATCACTCAATACACTCCTTTGTTTCCCCCAAGGAGGCCTAAAGATGCTCCTTGGTTTAACTCAGATGTTGCCAAAGCCATTAAGGTGAAGGATGCATCCCGAAGAAAATTCCTCTCCAGTGGCCTTCCTAATGACCTTGCCACTTACAAGCAGAGACGAGCTGACGCTAAGAAACTCGCAAAGCTTGCTCTTCGTGCTTACGTCAATCATGTCGAAGTTTCACTTGAATCAAATCAAACTCGCGCTTTCTGGTCTTGACCGTCAGCAACAAATGACGTTATTTCACGGATTTCTCTAAACCGTTTGATTCTGTAGATCATGCACAATTATTTCAGAAATTTAAAAATTTCCAAATTCCTGATTTCCTGTACTCCTGGCTTCTATCCTATGTTTGGGATCGTCGTTGTCTTGTCAATGTTAACTCCTGCTTCTCCTCTACATTTTGCCCCAGCTCAGGTGTACCGCAAGGATCTATAATTGGCCCAATTTTATTCCTACTATTTGTCAATGATCTTCCCTCTGATATCACTTCTCCCTGCCTGCTTTATGCTGACGACTTTAAGATCTTTCGGGTAATTGGCCTACAATGTGATGTTGATACCTTGCAAAGTGACCTACTGCGTCTAAGTGATTGGTGCAAATCAAACCATCTCTCCTTGAATGTTTCCAAATGCCACCAGATGACATTCTCCTGTAAAAAAAATCCTTTTCTCTCCACCTACAGCCTTGTTGGAACCCATTTGTGCAGTATAACTTCTTTTAAGGATCTTGGTGTGGTGTTTGATTGTAAATTAAAGTTTGACCTCCACATAGCCCAAGTCATCAACAAAGCCTCCCGCCTTTCAAGGTTCATTTTAAGAACCGCTTCCTCGTTTCAGCATATCGCCTCCTGTGTGTGCCTTTACCTTTCACTTGTTCACAGTAACCTTGAATACTGCTCCCAAATATGGAGCCCTTACCACAGGAATCATATTGATGCTATTGAGTCGGTTCAACGCAGATTCACACGGTCTCTTTTTGTCAAATTCAACCTCCCTTATGTCCCCTATAGTGACCGTCTTCGTACTTTGAAACTCCCTTCCCTTGAATCTAGACGATGCTTTCTTGATGAATGCATCTTGTACAAGCTTTATCACGGTCACTTACCCAAAACTCTATGCAGTTTCATTCAAACATTGAACACTAGTCGCCCTAATAGATCCTCCGATCAATTCCTTGTTCCCTTTGCACGCACTAACACCTTCTTCCACTCTCCCTTACTACGCTTGCCCCGTTTGCATAACCAGCTTTGTCTTGGTCCTCTGCCACAGTCGCTTGCCGCCTTTAAAACTTGCCTCAAAAGCAAAATTTACAACTACAATTATTAATCTTGGTCATCTTTATAACTGCTCTCTCTTCATGTGTTAGTTAGTAATTAAGTAATTGCACAATTTTCTTTTATTTCCTATTTCTTGGATTCCTTTTTTTCACTTTCCTTCATGTGTATATTTCCATTAATTTCATATGTATATTTCCTTTAATATTAGCGTTAGTTCTAATTTATACACAACATGTAATTGGACTTTTGTCTGTTTGTTGGTACTTAAATAAATAAACGCCATAAGACAATTTAATTCCCTCAGCTAAACCAAGTAAATCAAGCTACCTACGAGTAGCAAATTTAATATATTTTACACGATTTTGTTGTACATTTGCCGAGTCTGATATCATGTAAATTCAATTTGCCTAAGATTTATGTTGCATTTAAAGTTATGTAAAATTTTCGTAATTCTAGTGAAAAAAAAAAAAAAAACTAAACACCTCAGGCAAAAGAAAACTAGTCTTTGCCAGTTCTTTCATTTTAGAATTTATTTTTACTCATAAACTTCCGTAAAAGAATGCTTCTTGGTAGTTAGAACTCGAGTAGTAAAAAGGCTGATGGAAATACACAGCCCGATTTCTATTGGGTTTTGTAGAACCATTACTCGTATATCACTAAAACTCTAAAATCGCAAAATTCCTACGATTCTCTTACCGCAAAAGCTCAAAAATTGAATTTCCCAAGCTTTCAAGCAAACATCCCTTTCACTTTATGTATTTCCCCTTGATATTACATCACATATCCGTCAAAGCAAAGACAATGCAGATAATTGCAACCCAATCGAATTAAAAATTTCAAAATGCTCAGTTCTTGTTCAGTATCTCCTCTTTGGTCTGTTTTCGTCTCGACCCCCTGCCAACAAAGAAAGGTCAATGCTAAATTTAGCACCTTTTTGCACGATGGAGATATCACAAAAAAAAAAATAATGAAAAAGATTGAATTCTCAACTGATGCACAGATATCTGTGGTGGGTGACACTGAAATATCTATGGTTAATTTACAATTTTCAATGTGTTGGGGGCGGTTGCATAGCAGGAGATTGGCGTCGCGTGTTTCATGATTTAATTTTTTCATAGTCAATTTGCTGAGAGATATAGCAAGTGTGTGGAATGTGTGTTTTGTTCTTGGGTTTGAACGCTAAAAGGCGTAAAATTGAATTAGTTACATTGACTTTAAATGATTAGTTTTTCTGCAGCTGGGGAGTTTTTTTATTGTTAATTTTATGGAATTTTTCTGCTTATCAATTATTTTATTTTTAATTTTTCTGCATATTTGTAATTTTAAATAATTATCAATTAAATCTTCATAATGATTTATTCCATTATCTTCTCAATTTATAATTGAAATCCTACTGTTTTTGAAAAATTTTAAATGATACTTTGCCTTGAAAAATTACGAATTTTGTTTCGTAACTTGTTCTGCCTTGGCATATTCTCGAATCCGAATCCTCCCCTCCTCATCTGTGGTATAATCCACGTGAAAAAAATCGTGATAGTTATGCATACTTGCTTTTGCTTCATATTAATTAACTTTTATTAATCAGGCATGAAAATTTCATTGACGTAAGAGTAATTAATTCGATAGCATAATAAATCAGTAAAAACTTATTCTTTCTCAATTCTAATTGATTTTTTAAATGCTACATTGTTGGCTTCCCCATCTCAACATCTGAACCGAAAAAGCATAAATAACCTTAGGCAAACGTACAAACGCTTCCTGGTACCACACTAATATTGAATTTTGCCTAACAACAATTTCAAAATCATAGATACAATGATTAAATATTCGAAAATAGTATTCTATAAATATTTAATAATATCCTACTTTATATTAATAGCATTTCTTCTCTCTTTTCTTACAGTTCAACGTTGTCATTCAAGATCATCCAGACGTCTTGTATGAAGCTAAGAAAGCATTAGCACTTAACACCGGTGATTCGATTATTAAACGTCTACCGTTATGCATCGAAATATCTTTGCAAACGGTGGAGGGTGATAAAATGATACTAGAGGTATGGTCTCTAGCCATTTTTCCCGAACAAGCTGATCCAACGGTGCGGGCAACTCATACCATTTACAATCGTATGGGAATACTCTTGAAGTCGTTGATATCAGCAACGCGAGCTACACCGGCATATAAATTATCGCGGCGTCAAAGCTCCGATTCGTATCGCATCTATTATAGGATTTATGTTGATGAACCGCAAATCCATAATTTAGGTGAGTATTGAAAAAGTAATGAAACGATAAATCTGATGAAGGATATGAAATGATTTTTATTTTTAACTGCTGTGGTTCCGAGTAAAGTGTACTCGTGTGTGGTTTTTGACGGAGATTTATTCGTGACGAGTTTAAGTGTTTTATGGGTTCATTGAAGCCAGATTACATGCACAATTTAACAATTTTATGGCTATTAAATCATATTGAAAAGAGATAAGGGATGTGACTTAATTTGAAACAATCAATTTAATAACTAAGATATTCTGTTAGTCGTCATGGTTTTTGGATTATTTATAAATCTTGAATATCAAAGCATTTACAAACAGAAAGTCTGGGATATTTTTGTTTGATTATTTCTTTCTCTGTGATATACCCAAAAATGTGCTATCACATGATCTGTAAATTATAGACAGCTCACACGGAAGACATTTTCCTACAATATATCCACCAAATCGCCAGACCGGCGCTATTTTCAAATAGACCAACTGAATTACTCGGTTTGCTTGGCAAATTACCAAAAAGGTGTGTCAGAAGATTACTGAAGCATCTTCATCACGAACGGCGAGCGGCGACTAGACAACATCCGCTAATGTCGCCGCTACTGATTTCATCGACTATCTCTACACTACGAGTATGTGTTCTTTTTCAATAATAAATCATTGAGTGAAATCATTGTTTTATACACAACGCAATATGTGGAGGTGTGGTGTTGTAGGTGCAAAAGTAAAAGCCGGGAAGCAAACAAAGATTATTGTTCTTGAGGGGCACATACAAAGCACTGACAACAATTATTACATCTTGTTCGCGATTGTATATGGATGTACTGTAATGATCCTTCTTTAACACTTTTAATGCTTTCTGCATCCGGTTTTAAAGTATTATTACTCGTATCATTTGTCTTGAGTTTGTTGGTTTAGGTGAATACGCTATTAGTGCTTTAATTAAATTTACAAAGGGATTAAGATGAAATCAAACTGACAAATGGAATGACTTGGACGTGATTAACTTTATATTAAAGTAATCTTTGTACTAATTTAATAAGATTGGCATTATTATTATAATCACACTCCACAAACTGTAATGTTTCTTCTTCTTCCTAGCATTACAGCCCCTCTCGACCCTTCGCTTCCTGCAACAAGCGCCTCCAACTGTCTCGGTCGATTGACGACCGCGTCCTTCAATTTCGAAATCCAAGCAACGATGAACTGTCTTCGTCGACCGAGTCTGACCAGCGTTGCCTCGGTTTCCCCACTGGTCTTCGGAGTTCAGTTCTCCCAACGAATACCTTTTTGGGTATCCGTTCTTCGTCCATACGATTCACATGACCAGCTTCCGCAGTCTTACAATCGTTGAGACCTCCGGCTCGTCGAAAATTTATACAGCTCATGGTTGTATCGAATGCGCCATGGGTCCCCGTCTAGCTTCACTCCGATTATTCGCCTCAGGGCCCGTCTCTCAAAGACATTCAATATATTTGCGGATGCTTGGGTTAGGGTCCATGTTCCACACCCATAGCACAACACCGGTCTTAACGCAGATTTGCATACTTGGAGCTTTGTTTTCCTGTGTATGTATCTGGTCTTCAGGATTGTCAAAACTGAAAAAAACATTTTGTTTGCGAGCTGTACAGGGACTGAGCCTGCCCCGCGCTGTCAAAGCGTCTGCTAACCGGTATCTGGTGCTGTAGTGGTGGTGGGGGTCTAGATAAAGGGAACCGGGCTGCAGCAGTTGCCTCCAAGCGCTTGGAGATATAGCATCGAGCGAGAGTGGATTGCGTGTTCAGTTACGTCGTCGGAGTGAAAATGGAGCGTACTATCGAGCAACGTGTTAGCATCAAATTTTGTGTCAAACTCAAGAAAACGGCCACGGAAACTCTTCAAATGATTCAAGAGGCTTACGGTGAGGATGCTCTGTCCAGTGTTTCAGTGGCACAGAAATTTGCGGGAGGGCCGCGATGACAGCGCGTCGGTCCTCCGTCAACGAGTCACACGGACACAAATGTGCAAAAAGTTCGTGATGTGTTGAACAGTGATCGTCGTCTGAGCATTCGGGCTATCGCATATGAGGTTGGAATTGATACGATGACCGTTCACAACATTATTAAGAACGATCTGGGCATGAGGAAGATCTGCGCGAAGCTGCTACCCAAACACCTGACTGATGAGCAAAAGGAGCGTCGTGTTGCTGTCGCTTCGGAAATCCTTGATCGACTGCAAACCGAACCAGAGTTCTTACAGCCCGGATATGGCACCAGGGGACTTCTTTTTGCTCCCCAAGATCAAGACACACCTTAAAGGGACGCGTTTCGGGACTCTGGAAAACGTTCAACTTGCTACGACGAGTGCTCTAGACAGCATTGGGGTTGCCGATTTCCAGGAAGCGTTCCGGTATCAGCGTGTTACTTTGAAGATTTTTAAAGAAAAATTGTACATATTTTGCCAATAAAAAATTTCCTGAGGTCAGTCCGGTTACTTATTATTTAGACCCTGTATTCTTTGGTTTATTTAGTCTCTTTCATTACTTGTTTTCGTTATTTTTGCGCCTAAGGACACAAATTTGCCAACATTTTCGATACTCTATTCACCAAGTGTAATATTTTGTGTATTTGAGGTATTTTTCCTCGACTGCGTCATGAGCTTTGTTTTATTTTCATTGATTTGCAGCCCTACTAGTTTCTTGGGCAGTTGTTAATGACCGTGACAAAATGTTGATGTCGTCCGCATAGGCTGCTACTTGGCTCGACTTGTATAGTAATGTACCTCGTGCATCGACAGGTAGCTTCCTTATGACGTACTCCAGAGTCTCTCCCTGCTTTAGTCCAATATTAGTGTCAAAGGCATCGGTGAGTTGTTTATTGATGCGAACTTGGGAAGTCGTCGACGTCATTGTCATTTTGGTAAGACGGACTAATTTGGCTGGGATGCGAAAGCAAAGCATTATTTGGTACAGTACGTTACGATCAATACTGTCGTATGCCTGCTTAAAGTCAACGAAAATTTGGCGTACGTCTATGTTGAACTTCCAGCATTTTTCAAGTACCTGCTTGACTGTGAAAAATCGGTCTAGCGTCGATCTACCTGCTCTATAACTAATTGATACTCCCCAATAATACTGTTGGCTTATGATCCGATTTTAAGTTCTACGATTTTTGAAAATAATTTGTACGCCGTACAAAGTAGTGATATATCTCTATAATTTTCACACTGTAGCCTGTTATTTTTTTTGGATTGGGAGTATAATTGATTGGCTCCACTTTTTCGCCATATGCTCTGGTTACCAAATGTGCTGTATGACTTTGTGAATAGCTTTATGAACACTGCTGCCACCATATTTGATGAACTCCACTGGAATCTCATCGAAGCCCGGCGCTTTATTATTCTTTTGGGCTTTGATGATGGAGCAAACTTCATCCGAGTTGGTGGGGCCAATGGAAGCTCTCCGCAGACATCTATAGGCTCCGATGCTCTGGAGCTATGCGGAGGATTAAGGAGTTTCTTAAAATATGATTCCCATTGCCGATATCATCACGACAGAGCGTGGTTTTAGCCTGGTAACCACGTTAACCGCTTTTCACTATTTGTATGCTTGTCTTGTATTGTTGCTTGCTAGACTTACATCGATGCATCTCAATTGGTCGTCATAGTATTTTCTTTTCTTAATTCTAATTATCTTATTCGCTACTCTTCTGAGATTGTCATAATGTTCTCACTTCGTCCTGGTATTCTTTGTACGCGTGATTCTTTTTGTCTAACGCATTCTGGCACTCTCGAAACAATAATTTCTTTTGCGCGGGGCTTGATCTCCGATCGTCTTTCCTGCCACGGTTTGAATAGCCGCTTTCACTTCCATCCAGAGATCGTTGCTTGCCTTTAACGACGCGTCTAATAAAATGGAAGCCAGCTGATTGTCGAGGGTCTCCGTTAAATTTCTCGCCACAGACGCCGTTTGGAGCCTTTCGATGTCAAAATTGTAAAGCGGTTTTGTCTTCACCGAATATGCCTTTGACATACGACATCGATAGGTTAATTTGATGAAGTAATGATCTGAGTTACAATTGGCTCCTCGGTATGTACGGACGTTGTTGGATCAAAACAAAATCGACCTGATTGTGTGTGTCGCTATCCGGTGATACCCAGGTCATTTTATGAATACGTCGATGTGGGAAGCAAGTCGAACGTATGACTAGATTTCTGCTACATGCAAAGTCAATCAGGCGCTGGTCGTTATCATTTGTTTCATCGTATATATATATATATATATATATATATATATATATATATATATATATATATATATATATATATCTATATGTGTGTGTGTATGTGTGTGTGTGTGTGTGTGTGTGTGTGTGTGTGTGTGTATGTGTGTGTGTGTGTGTATGTGTGTGTGTGTGTGTGTGTATCTCCTAAAGGCAATATATAGTTGAAACGGTTTCACCTCTTAAGTGGCGAACTATGATTGGTAATCTCACAAAAAAATGTATAGATATACTTACATTTAAAGTCTGGTCTTCTCATTTCAAACTTCTTACGGGTAGAGGGTAGCCAATTCAGTAGCCCTCCTGAAGTTA
This sequence comes from Odontomyia ornata, assembly GCA_963969285.1. Taxonomy (NCBI): domain Eukaryota; kingdom Metazoa; phylum Arthropoda; class Insecta; order Diptera; family Stratiomyidae; genus Odontomyia; species Odontomyia ornata. Next base: position 206,428,928 of record OZ017741.1, read on the forward strand.
CAGAAGCTTCCCTCTTATGGCGCGATAAATAAACGAAATCTAAGGTCGCTCCCGATCACTTGCGGTTCAGCAGAAAAGCATGACGTCCAAGGTTGATTCTGACTCACCAGCAGTACGTGTCTTATCATGGATAGTCATGGAATAGCTAAGCACCCCAGCGCACAAAGTCAAGTTCCACGTATTGAAAGACACACTGGCACTGCTTGTGTTTCGGTGGGAGTCCGAAACAACCACCAAAGATGATAGATAACAAACTTTTGGGCAGAGAACCGAATATCACTTGGCCATGCTAGGACTTCGTCTACAAGAGAAAAACGAAAATTTTGGAAAAGTGGCAATTTATTTCTCAACATAATCTCCTCTTAGCTGGACACACTTGACCCAGAGATGCTCCAACTTCTTTAACTCGTCTGAAAAATAAGTTTTCTCGAGATCTGCAAAGTAGGCCTCCGTGGCGGCGATTACCTCTTCATCCAACACAAAATTTCTGCCCAGCGAGTGAGTTTTTCTAGTTTTGGAAACAAAAGGAAGTCAAACGGAGCCAAATCTGGAGAATGCGGTGGACGGGGTAGCAATTCGTAGTACAATTTGGCCGTGGCAAAGGCGGAGTGTCAGCTGGTGCGTTATCATGGTGGAATATCACTTTTTTCTTCGCCAAATGGTTTTTTTCTGCAATCTGGCGTCGAATCGGCCCAATAATTCGTCATAGTAGAGCCCTGCGACCGTTTTGCCCTTCTCCAGGTAGTTGATGCAGATCACACCTTCTGAATCCCAGAAAACTGTGGCCATTACCTTTTCGAGAGTTAGGACAGTCTCCGCCTTCTTCGGAGCACGTTCGCTGGGTGAAGTCCAGTGTTTTGACTGCTCCTTGGTCTCTGGTGAGTACCAGTGGAGCCATGTTTCGCCAACTTTCACGAAACGACGCAGAAACTCCTTCGGATTGCGCTTGAACATCGTGAAACACTGCTCTGAAGTGGTCTCACGGTTACATTTGTTGTCCGGACTGAGCAAACGCGGCACCCATCGCACCAACAGCTTTCTCATGCCCAAAATTTCATGTAGGATATGATTCACGCGGTCTTTTGAGCTGGCTACTGTCCCAGTCATCTCGCGTACTTTCAATCGACGGTCTGCCAATACGAGCTCGTAGATTTCGGGGTACCTGGACGTAGCTTATCAAAAACGGACGTGCGACCACGTTGAAACTCGTTAAATCAATTTTTTATGGTCGCCATCGACTCGTTGGCTTCGCTGCGTGATTTCCCTTTGAAAAAAAATAATAGAATCACCGACCGATGTTGGTCTTTCTCCATTTTTATTAAATCCCCGGACACGCCCGCTTCCACACGTGGTCGAAAGAAAACTACGAGCCCAATTTGGATGAAATTTCGATATTAGCCGTCTACGAAAATGTGCTACACGAAAGTGAATCTCTCTTGCGAAAGCAGTGCCATCGGCCGGTGAGGCTAGGTACTTATCAGACCGCCTTCATATGAATCTACAACTAATAGAAGTGATATTTATGTCCGGTTAAAACAATCTTGAAAGTCGTTGCAGAGTGTTAGGCCACAATTTGTGCAATAACCTTCAGTTATTACCTACCCGCCAACATTTTCACGCCTACGGGGGATACCTAGGAACGGTGATATGTCTCATCCTCACGACCAGACAAACAGCTGGGCTTTTCGGGGCCCACGATGAAAGCCATTTGTAGTGTTTGATGGTGTTTATTCATCCGTCAAGGACATGTAGCGAACGGTAAGAGAACCGAGCGCAGCTGGGTCGGCCTTGTCTGGCGACGCGTACGCGTGATGGCAGCTAGTTTCTGTAAAGTTGTGGGGTGGGTTGTTTCCGCCAGTGCAAAGACAACACTACAAAACAAATTTTCATGCGTATATATTAGGGGGGGCCTTAAGATCCAAACGGATCAACAAGTTCAGGGCCCGAGGAAGCGAGCGGAGGTAACGCGACAAACAAAATCTAACTACTTTTGCCTCTAACGCGTCCGCGACACGAAAAAAGATATTGTCTTTGACGAGCATATTTACGGCCCACAAAAGAATTGGGCATCCTGCTGGTAGTGTTGCCCTTTGCACCCTCCCAACTGGAGCTAAGATCCATATGAACTGTTTCGCGTGCGAGAACCATTCATTCCAAACATGAGCCTCTGAAACTATGAAAAGGAGGGGCTGCAGCCCGATGGTTGGCTCAAAAGTATGAAATCTGCTTCGTTGGCAGGCTCCTTTACTTTTGAGCCAGCCATCGGGCTGTAGCTTCTTCTTCTTGTAGTTTAAAAGATTCATGTTTGTGATGAATGGTTCTCCTACGCGCACTAGTTAATAAATGATTTGCTTAAAGTAGTTTAGATCGGATTAGGGTAGAGTAAATTAGGTTTTGGCATCGCGACGATACGGGGATCGGTGACGCGGATGAATTCGATCTGATTCGTTGTTGTTTTGCATTTATTTTGACTGAAATGGCAGAGTACTATACATGGTAAAGAAAAATGTTGAACCGCGTTACAGTGCCTTAAGATTTTGAAGGAGGGATAAGTCTACTAATCGTCCGACTTAGCTCCGTGCCAAACTAGCCCTATGTGTTAGTTCGATTCGATTTCGTCGCTACGTAGCGAAATTTTTAAAGTATCTTTTAAAATAATTACGGAGAAAAAAGAAGAAACGTATATTTTTACCGGTTTTCTTGAACAACTTTCTCGAAGAAACTTACCTTCGTGTCGATCAGAATGCCTAGGTACTTCATAGCTATTTTCGACTCAACTGGCACTTCCCCAATGCTGCCTCAGTGTAGGAACTCTTTTCTTTATCAGGATCACTACTACGGTTTCCTCCAGCACAAGAATGAATCCGCAAGCAGTCATCCAGTCCCTCACGCGGCGCATTAGCGTATCAAATCTAAGCAGCACCTGTTCAATTGTGCGTCCCGCAATTTGTGTCGCGTCATCAACTTCATAGCCGATCAAGCGCAACTTACCCAGCAGCTCAAGTCTCAGTAGCCCATTGTACGTGATATTCCGCAGGTTTGGGCCAAGGGTGGAGCCTTGAGGAACTCACGATATAATTTCCATACTTCGTGTCATAGAGCTCTGATTCGTTATCTAGTCCCTCCTAATCCGCATCAGATATTCTGGAACTTGAAAAAGAGTTTTCAGTGCTTCCGGAAAATTCGCTTATCTGGCAGAATTGAAAGATTTTCTGACATAAAGCCTCACCAGCGGGCCACCACGTTTTTTGATTCGGCTGTCTCGACTCTTTGGACCGCGCAAACCATCTCTGCAATCGCATCAGTAGTGGAGTGTCCTGCTCTAAAGCCGTACTGCGATGGAGACATACCCCCAGCAGCACGAATTGAGTCAGTGAGTCTTTCTTTGATGAGTTTCTCGAGCTCTTTCCCGGCCGTGTCTAGCATACATAACGGGCGGTATGCAGACGTCGAATTAGAATTTCCCTTCCTCTTGTTGATCACCGCAATCTTCGCTATCTTCCATCGTTCTGGGAAGACCCCTTCAGCAGGCAAGCGTTGAACGTACTAAGCAGCAAGTTGGGGCAAAGATTCTAGACAAGCTGCAATACTTCAGCAGGAACGCCATTTGGCCCTTGCCCTTTCTTGCTTGCGTGGATAAAACTGCATCTTCCAGTTCCATCCTCGTTAAAGGTAGGCCTTCTACTGGCGTTCTATCGTAAATTGCATTGACACGGACGGAATGTATAGGGAACAGAGCCCGTACAATCTCGTCCATATTTTATGATTCATATAAGTAGGGCTTCCGTTGGGCGACGAATCCTTCGGGCTCCTATTCACACCGTCCACAAGTTGTTGCTAGCATCGAGCCTTACTCTTTTTAATCAGCTTTCGAAGTAACTTCTTGGCCGATCTGTATGCTGCTAGCCTTGCGTCTGCCTCCGCTCGCGTTCGCGCCCACTGGGCGTCTCGTCGAAGTTTGTGATGTCCCCTTCGCTGTTTATGGATTTCCGTAGACCACCAGTATACTGGAGGCTTACCGTGATAGGTCTACAACGAGGCATAAAAGGCTGGTATGCAGATATGACTATACTCATAGTTGAGTTCACTACATCCTTGACAGTAGGCCTTCCGCTCTCCAGTGGAGCTCCTAGCAGTAATGTGCCCTATACTAGAATATCAGCAAACCTCCCAACGTCCATCTCCCCAGTTTTCCATCCGAACGCTGGAGCCTGACTGTATGTACGCAGAGGAGTACCGCCGCGGATATCAACCGCTATATATTGGTGGTCGCTGGCCGAGTAATTCTGTAGTACTCGCCAGCTTTGTACTCTTATTTATTTATTTACACTATTTTACAGATCCGTGAACCCAATTACAAAATAGGTAATGAAATATAGTATAATATAATACATGCGAATAAACAAAGTTATATTAAATAAAAAAGAACAAGAATATAAAATACTAATAAAATATTGAAGCTAAGCAGAATATTATGCAATTATGTGGCAGACGACCCAGCTGGAGCTCACTGTAACGACGTGATACGCGTACTAAAAATGAATAAAAATAAATATCGGTACGAGAAAAGGGCACAATAAATATGTCAGTTGAACGCGTTCTTGAGGTGGAACGTATATAAAGCCTTTCACGAAGGTTGGATGAAAGAATACCGTGATATAATTTAAATAAGCAGCACAGGTCTAAGAATTGTCTCCTATTTTTGAGTGATGAAATGTTTAGGATCTATAAGCGCTCATCGCAGGAGCTGTAAGTGAGGTTATATTTGTAGAATAGAGATCGTGTGAATTTACGCTGTACAGTTTCAACAGCATCCGATAGATTGGTATAGTGAGGAGACCATACTTGGGAGGCATACTCAAGGATTGACCGGGCTAGAAATAAGAATAGATGGACGCTGGTTGAAATACTAAAAGACTTGCAAGAGGATCGTTAAAATTAAACCAGCGACACGTGAAGCTCTAGTGGTTATGCATGAAACATGGATGTTAAATTTCAAACCTGGGTCAAATACTACTCCCAAATCTTTAAATTTGTCCACAAGTGCGAGCACCGATCCATCAATCTGGTATTCATATGAAACTGGATGAATTTTGTTGGTGAATCTCATGTGACAACATTTAGAAATGTTAAGAGGAAGTAAATTACCTTGACACCAATTTTGGAGATTGTCAAGATCATTTTGGAGGTATAAGCAGTCTTTGCTGGAGTTAATGGGGCGATAAATTTTTAAATCATGAGTCTAAAGAAGACAATTAGAGGACAGGCGTTGGGGAAGATCATTAATGGAAATGTTGAATAGCAAAGGGCCTTAAATTGATCCTTGAGGAACACCAAATTTTGGGCTAAATGAGCCCGACGAAAAAAAATTATTCCATGTAACGGTGCAGGAGCGATGGGATAAGAAGGATAAGATCCAAGAGAGAATAGAGTCGGAAACGCAGAACGATCGGAGTTTGTTAGCCAAAATGCCATGATCAACACTGTCAAAGGGTATAGCAAAATCGGTGTATATGACATCGACTTGTTGACTCTTGTCGAAAGCAAAAGAGATGGTATTCGTAAGTTCTAACAAATTAGTTATTGTCGAACGACCTTTAATGAAGCCATGTTGTTCATTTGCAAACAGGATACTGATATTATCGTACATTCTGTTATGCACAATTCTCTCAAGGAGCTTGCCAAAACAAGACAGCAAAGAAATCGGACGATAGTTAGAGATTTCACTTCGATCTCCGGACTTATAGATCGGAAAGATGTTAGCATGCTTCCAGACGTCAGGGAAGCAGGAGGAAGAAAGGCTAATATTGAAACTTATTGATAGTGGGGTAGATAATGAAGAAGATAATGATATTTAATTGCGATAGGGAGCAAAGCAATAAAAAAGAAGAAAACAGGATAGAGAGATCATTGAAGGATGAGGGTATGAATGCTTGAGTCCCACCTTAGGCAAGGCATATTAAAGTCACCACAGATTAAAATATTGTATAGAGGGTTGATGCTACAGAAATACGAAGATAATTCAGAGAAAAAACGGTTGTAAACGCGGAAAGGAGCATTGCAAGGGACATACACGCAAAGCAATACTAAACTCACGGCTTGAGAGATATTGATTAAGAAAGTGATGCATTCTACTGGAAGAGACGGTGAAAAGTCAGAGCAGAGTTTGCTGTCTAAGGCTTTATGAGTAGCAATAAGTACACCACCACCGTCAAATTTACCTGAAATCAAACGATCTCTATCAGTTCGGCAGACATCATATAGTGGAAAAATTTCACTGCTGGCGATATCAGGAGTTAGCCAGGTTTCTGTAAAAAAATTGAAATCATCGCCGGAAATGGAAGAGGCAATTTTAATAGCTTCCAGCTTGGTTCGCATGCCACGTACATTTTGATAATAAAAATTGAAGCTACGAGAAGTGTTTTGAATATCAAAATTTAAATTAATATTTAAAGAAGTTGTAGGGTGATCAGTTGTTAAAGTTTCGGAAGAGAGCTTACCACGCGACGAAAATTTCTTGTTTTGGTTGCCTCGAACGGTTTAATTAGTGTTCCAGGAGGCCAGTATTCTGGTTGAAGAACTATGCCGCAGTTTGATGGTACAGTAAGCTTAAAGGAAGCTATAACTCTTCCCTCAATGTTGTCTTTTGTCAGTTTGTGGCAGCTGATGATCTTTACTGAAGGTCCAAATTTCGTTGAGACATAATCACAAATGTCATTCGTCGATGTCTCATAAGCCAGACGAGATATAAATATTTGCTTCGACGGCGCCACGACATGAAGAGATGGAACTTTCTGTGGTGCTGGCACATTAAGAACGGAATTATAAACATCAGCTACTGGCGTTGGTTGAATATCTGTTACAAGAGTGTTGGGTGAAGTGGGCCGATTTTTCGATATAGCACCTTGACGAGAAGATGAGGGCCAAGGTCATGATTGCAATACAACCTCTGAATTATTGCTGGTCAACAGTTTAGCGATGTTTTTTGTTACAGGTTTAGCTTGCGTTTTACTTCTCGTTATTATGGCAGGAGCAGTATCTTGTGTTATTCTAGTATTCTCCCCCGATGAAGGAAGATCTGGTGCGGAAGGCTGTAACACATCGCGAGTATCAAGGCCCGACTCAGTTAGAGGGTGCGCAGATGTAGTGTCAACAAACTGGAGCAAGGGAGCAATCTCATTACACGCAACCGAACATTTATTGTACTCTTGGCACCAAGGACTCCGAAGCGAATGTCACATTGGGTATGATTCCCGTACAACGCCAGCAGCGAAAGTAGGGGTGTTCCCAGTGCTTCGAATAACAAGTGCCCTCTGGTCGCCATTTCTTGGACCTGCTTTCCTCTGCGGTCAGATTGAGACATGCCCCATTTAATGGCTCTAGTATTGAGGTCTGCCACGACGAGCACCCGGCTTTCTGTGTTCAAGACAGCATCCTCCTAGCCAACTTTGTAAATCCAGCATCTCATTGACTCTAACACGTGATTGAGGTCACCAGGTTCTGGATTAGCATCCTTGCAAAGAATGTATTGTGCCTTGACCGTGCACTGCTCCCTATTCTGCTTCGTTTGACCATCATTATAGCACAGAGAGCTACTGTGTCAGTATTAAAGAGGCACCTGGTGCAGCGAAGAGGAATTACTCTTCTCTGTGTATGCTGCAGATAGCCTAACTGTTATGATTTTGCCCTTCGTTAGAGCTCCTTTGGCGGCTTTATCGGTCAAGTCGAAAATAGCCATGCGTTGTCTCCTGGTGTTTTCCCATGTCCGTCCTACTTCGACTTCGCTTAAACTTGGGAACGCCCTTTTAATGGCAACCTCTACATTGGGTTTGTCCTTGACAGAGTTGAGGTCTCTGATTTCAAATGTTGCCATCGGCTCAAGCGGGGCAATGGTTGCTTACGCTCCAAGAACCTTTTTGACCGCTCGCGGAATGCGGTCTTGTTGATGGCCCCTGGTCCTAATTCTACGATTTTGTGATAATCTTAAAATCTTCTAAATGAAACAAATAAAAAAATAACAAGTCGAAGTAGCACGGGAGTGCTCTTGCCAAAAGGGTTTTGTAAACCCACCACGAACTCAAACAACGTCTTCTGAATATCAAAATTCGACTCATACTCGTATACAGATTCCATAAATTGAGTGAGAAAAACCGCCATTTTGTTTTCAGGGTGTGACCTCATTGTTTGAGTAGCCATGATAAGATATCAATTTGTACTTATCTGTGCTGTCTAGGTCCTTTGCAAACGTGTATCTCTACAGTATCACTTGTTGTTATTGTTGTAATTTTTAAATATTTAAGCGGTTGAAGCTAAGCTGTTCGTGGCTCTATTCTTGTACACGTACACCTACTATCATAGAATCTGTATTCGAGTTTTGGGCAAATTTTTGATTTTATAGGCAAAACATATGATTTTACAGGCAGAAACGTAAAACTCATAAAATGTAATATATTAACAAAATTCACTGAATTTCGACTGCCGAGGTATTTATAGGTCATGTACTCATAAAGACCAACTTCCATAATTTTTTCAGATTTTTTGTATCAAACGCGTCTAATTGCGGGGAGGGAAATACAAATTTTTCGAACATTTCCCCTTCCCTTGGTAAAAGTGTCTGTCTAAGGCCTGTTTTGAAAAGATCTCATCAAGACCTTTTATCTGATATCTATATTGGCTTTTCACCAAATTTTCAGGAAAGGTGTATTGAGTGAATATCTCGGTTAAGTTCATGAACCAGCTATATCGGGCGGGCAAAAACAAAATGGCGGCCATTTTAAGCGAAAAATCGTGATTTCTGTTCTGACCAAAGTTTAGCTTCGATTTGGATGAAATTTGGTACAAAGGTTCACTGATGTATGTGATGGATCTCACAATAAAAATTCTAAAGTCGGTACGGCAGAAACAAGATGGCGGCCGCTCGAATGTCGAAAAACGTACAAAATTATGTTGTAGTAGTTATGACCAAAGCTTTCAACCAATGTCAATGAAATTCGGCACTTTGATAGAAACCATAAGTATCTAAAGAGTTTTGTAAAAAAACTGGAGGTCAGGTAGCAAAAAACAAAATGGCGGCCAGATGAAACTCAAAATTTCAAAGTCCTCTAAAAGTCGCAATTTTGATCCGATGTATATGGAATTTGATTTTAAGATAGAAATCAATTAGATCTAGAAACTTTGACATTTTGGTGATCATGCATGTGCAATTTTCAAAATGGCGGCGGTTTAAATATGCGACTTTTTCAGGTTTTCGTGGCCCTCTGGCGGTCACATTTTCCAACGGATTTTGATGAAACTTGAGGTTATGGATCTTTGTACTAAGTTCTTGTATTATGCAGAAATTTTTTTAAATCGAATGAAAAATAAAAAAGGCGAAATTTTAAAATCTAATATTTTTGGCTGCGATTTTCACTAAAATTTGAATAATGTTGCCCTGTCTATATTGAAACACTGGTTTGGACGAGATTTGCCGCATTGATTGATGAGGTCCTAGCAACCAAGATTTAAAACAATCCAAAATCAAATGCATGCATTCAAAATGGCGGCCCCCAAAGGTCAGAAGGCAGGCGCAATTCGCTATTTTAATAGCAACTGAAATAATGAATAATTTTCATGGAAGCGTTTTAAATTACTAAACTTGGAAGTATTTATAAAGCAGACCATTTTTAGGATATTGTTAAAATATTTTTGCAATACCCTAAAAAATTATGAAACCGTGACTTGTCTGTTTGTCCGTCCATTCGTGCGTCACAGAAAGTTTCCTTGCAAACCACATGAGCTAGAATGAGGAAATTTTCTACGTAGGTCAAAAGTGGTGCCTCTCGAAATTAAAGTGTTTAAGGGGGCCTCCCCATACAGGGGGGAAACTTAAATTTTTTTTTATTTCTGTAGCCCTCTAGCAGCCAAGTTTCTCAACAGATTCCAATGAAATTTGAAATTATAATTCAAGTTAATTTAACCTGCAAAAAAATTATGCAAATCGAATGACAAATGAAAAAGTCGAAAATTTACAGCTTAATATTTTTAAGCAGCCGTTTTCAATGAAAATTCAAAATGGTGGCCCCTGATGGTTCAGAAAAGAATTGAAAATATTTATATTAATAGCAACGCAAGTGCTGTATAAACTTTTGAAATTATCTATTTGAGCTATTTAAGCCGACAAGTTATCAGCTTATCAGCACCTGTATTTATATGTTTATAACAATTTATTATCTGCCGATTTCAATATGCGATCCATAAATGTGCAACTCAATTGAATGAGCAAAATATTTGCGCCTCTATAAAGGATCTTTAAAAACAAACGTCGGCAGATTCTTTTAATGTCAATAAATACCCATGTGGTGTTACGAAAATTGCATTAGGAAATTTAGTAGTACGCAAGCCAGATTCTTTTCCGAAAACTTACGCTACATACGAGAAATTTACCTTTCCGGCTGGTGCTGCCAACGGGGATTTTTCTTTACATCTAAACTTTGAAAAGGTCATCATTTTTGACTTGTTCTGAAAATTTCATCTTCAAAAAATTTCATAATTGTATACATTTATTGTAGTTTCTGAAAAACTAGCTGTGACGCACGGACCGACAGACAGACGGCTGCGAAACGAAATCATTGCTAACCCCTTTCTTCAAACTAAAAAGCAGCATTGATTACAGACATTGCATGGTATAAAACATATTTTGCATTTTTTACTTACGCTGTCTGCATTCATTATTAGGAATAAATTAAGCATTCTTCGAGGTATTCACTTCACTCGTATACAAAACCACATAATCATTGTAGACATTAAAAATGGCGCCAAACTCAATTACTCTGTCATGAAAGTTCTATTCTTTTTCTGTTGATTATTTATTTTTTTTGCCATGATTTCTTTTATTCATGCGTGCGCTTCTCTCTCCACACACATATATTGTCGTGCGCTGTATGGAACTAATTATTCATTGAAAGAAACGCTTCATCATACAATATTAGCTAATTTATCGCACGTGATTGATTACTTAATTGAATAAAATAGCACTTTATTGACTTCTCTGGATTTCCAGTTTGTTTGTGAGTGCTAGAAGACAATGACATGAATATGTTAAGAAAGAAATAAGGAAACAATTAGAGGTGTTGAGAAGATGTTAGATATTTTTTTAAACTATTTATTTAGCCTTCTAATTAATTCAATAGGTTTATAAAATAATTGTCTAAACCATCAAAGTACATTTTTAAGCAGTAGTGCAAAAACTTTCTTGCTTTTATAATTTGTGCAGAAAAATGATGAATAGTTCTTGAATGTTTTAATGCCTTTGTGTAAAATAAAACTATTTCTGAGACATAAGGCAATGCTTTACGAGTATGTGTTGAATCATTAAAAAAAGAACCTTCTGCTGAGAGATCAAACATGTTAATTTTTTGCCAAACATTAAATTTTTATGTGTTTTCTTCATAATGCCTTAAAAACTGCAGTGAATCCTTGTTACTTCCTATAAAATTAACATTTTGAAATTCAATAACTTATTTGCATCCTATTAATCAGATTTGGAGCCTAAATTGACGTCAAATATTTAATCGTACCTTCTTGAGAAACTTCTTTTCACAACATTCTAGAACTTTTTTAAGTACTCATGATTCCCAGAATCCATAAAAAAATCAATGTTCAGAAATAAATGCAGTCAAAGTCCAGCATTCTCAGTGCCAGAATCTCCATTAGTGAATATCTGTTTACTACTTAATCCATGCACAGAAATTTATTTGATCTTTTAGTACGGCACAATAAAGCCTCCAACAACGTTTGTACAATTCTTGAGAAAATTAAATAAGTTAAGTAAATAAGTACAAAGGGGGGTTGTGAATATTGTTATTATGCAACATAGTTGGAATAGAGTTGTCACAATGGTTGATAGTCATTTGTTTTTGCGTACCGATCCGTACAATGTACCACAATCTTCTTGATTGAAGAATGGATGCTGATTTTGTTGCGAGATGAATGGATAAATGGATTGATTGCAGTTTCTTAACAAGGGGTCGGAGGATAGAAGTAATCAATAGAATTTAAAAGTGTTCTGAATGGACTTGTTCTGATTGTTTATTTTAGAGACCAATTCAAGGTTGCACGAAAATGACGAAGTGTTTGTCTCAATGAATATATGTGTTTTGGTTAAGTTTCCGCTTAATTAGTAAAGGAACAAATATCTTACACATTAAGATTGCTTTTATAAGATTCATTCCAGACACCAAAAATTAATCTTCTCCATAATCAAGCAAAAGATAAATGTACAAATTTAAACTTTCTATACCTACGCCTCAAGAGCCTTTCATTTAGTCCAACTGATTTCGTAAATAAACTATATGAAAAAAAAAACTTCAAATTCAATCTGAATAGTAAAATATAAAAAAAAAACTAAATTGGAAAAATTGAAAGATTCCAAGAAGCCCACCTGTTGCTTGAGAACTCAATAGTTGGCTGAACATCGGAGCTATCCGAAAAATAATATCTCTGCACCCATACGATGCAGTGAAAAGCTCAGTGTAGAGCATATAAATGTATAGATTTACTTTTTTTTGTGGTTGGGTGGTGAATGTCATTTACGCATTTATTGTGGGACTCCCATGCTCGCAAGCGACTGGACTACGCACCAAACACCTCACCTGTCAACCCGAGAAACCAGCCTGGAACTGTTTGACACATTACATCGGGCCACGTCTCGTTTTGTTACGCCGTGAGGCGCCTTCAAGCTGGGGGATCTCTCTTCTAGCGGGAGGTGAGAGAGGAAGAAGAATTGCCAGACAAGAGATCCTCCAGCTCTAACGTCCCCGGCTGCTTTGAGTCCCTTTTATCTTTTAGGACTGCCCGAACAGATTATGTCACCTGGTTCCGTTTGTCAACCGATCCAAGCATCACCGCTACTATACTATCCGGGGTGAGCTCTCTCATCTCCCTGTAGAGCTCCTGTCGCAGCCTGTCCCAGTTTTCGCACGCAAGACATGTGTGGCAAACATCGTCTTCCTCTCCTGGGCAAAACCGACGATCGGAAGACCGTGACTCACCAATCTTGTGCAGGTAAGACTGAAAACACTCATGCCCGCTCAAAAGCTATACCAGATAGAAGTCAGTCTCACCATGCCTTCGAGTTAGCCACGTTCTCACTTCCGCGCAGTCCACTTTCCAATCTACCCAAGGCTGCTGACAATCGTTCAGTAAGGGCTGTCTCTCCTCGCGGACAACAGTCTCTCTCGCGTCCTTGTTTCGAAGCAGGTAAATAATATGGCGCTTTCTAGCAAGCAGGGCAACAGATGACACGCTTGAAAAATTTTCACCGCCGAATCAGAAATTGTCGGATACGAAGATGCAATCCTCAGTGCTCCTCTTCTCTGTACCTGTGCCAGCGTTTTCGGTATACCTAATTACTGAGAGCGTCGCCTCATATTTCTGCTCCGTACAGTAGCAGTGATCCTACAGCACTCATCAAGAGGCGTCTTCTTGTTGGATTGGGTCCCCCAACGTTGACCATAAGTCGACTCAGAGCCGATACTCCCGAAGCAGCCTTCTCAGCCGTTGCCCTTATTTTCCCAGAGAAACTTATCTTCAAGTCGGATCAGAAGAAGCCCCAGGTACTTCACCGCTGGTTTCCATTAGTATGTTTCCAATACTGATCGTCCTTATTCTAGGGATACTCTTTTTGTCAAAATAACCACTTCGGTTTTCTCCAGTGCTAAATTGAACGCGCGAGCAGTCATCCAGTCTCTCACTCGGCGAATTAGCATACCTAGCCTTAGTTGCGCTTGTTCAACGGTGCGTCCAGCGATCTGTGCCGCAACATCATCTGCATGGCAGATCAAGCGCGACTCATCTGGCATCTCCAGTCTCAGTAGCCCATCATCAGTCACGTTCCGCAAGTCTGGACCAAAGGTAGATCCCTGGGCAACACCCGATATAACTTCCATCCTTCGTTGGCCCTGCGTTGTATCGTAAAGCAGGCTTCGGTCCTTCGGGTAGTCCCTCAGAAGCCACATTAGATATTCTCGAACTTGAAAAGGGGTTTCCAGTGTATCCAGAACATCCACCCATCTAGCGGAGTTGAAGGCGTTCCTAACGCTGAATGTCACCAATAGGACGATCCGTTGTTTGTTGTGGCTATATGCCTCTGCCTTTTGGACCGGGCTCGCCACTTCTGCAATCGCATCAATGGTGGAGCATTTTGCTCTAAAGCCGTAATGCCGAGGAGATATGTTCCCAGCAGCACGAATTGCGTCAGTGAGTTTTCTCCTGATGAGTTTCTCTAGCACTTTTCCAGCAGTGTCTAGAATTAATAACGGGCGGTATACAGACGGCGATCTGGGACTTCTCTTCCCCTTGCTGATCAGCACGAGCCTCACCACCTTCTATCGTACCGGGAAAACTTCGTCCCGTAGGCAAGCGATGAATGTGCTGAACTGCAAGTCAGAACAATGGTGCAAGACCTGGAACCTTCCTCGCTTTCAGTTCCGGCTGTGTGAAGAGTGGACACTCGGTTGCTGTTTCACCGTGGGCAGTGTTAACACGGACAGAATGGGCGGGGAAGAGTGCCTGCGCTATCTCCTCCGCATCATGAATGCAAGGCTTCCGTAGGGCACCAATCTTCTGCATAATTGGCTTGTACCCAAGAACCCATGAATCCTTGTTCACATTGTCCACTTGATCTTGCCAGCAGTAAGCCTTGCTGTTGTTAATTAATTTGTGAAGGCATTTCCTGGCCGACTTATATGCTGCCACGTGGTTGCACGCCTCGTCACGGTTCCGCGCCCGTTTAGCTTCACGCCGAAGCTTGTGACACTCCCTTTGCTTTTCAGTGATTTCAGTCGACCACCAGTACACTGGGGGCTTGCCGTGCCGGGGTTTTCAACGGGGCATAGAAGCATTACAAGCAGTCGTGATGATACTCATAGTTGAGATCACCACGTCTTGAGCTGCCAGTTCTTCCGCCCGCTGCGAACCACCCTGCAGTGGAGCACCTGCTGTGAAAACCTCGACGTTCATCTTTCCGATGTTCCACCCAATTGTAGACATGGACGTTGGGACACATCACTGATCTCAATCAGAATGCACAGATGATCACTGGCTGAGTAGGCCTCTAATACTCTGGAAGATCAGTTACTCCAAGGTACCAGATACACAAGCTAAATGATAGCTCAGTAATGTTCACATAAATGTTAGCCCTGGAAAAACGCATACATATATTCCGCACAGGCGAGAGAAAGTTATGATGACATCAAAATCATGTGAAAGACAGCCACCAGAGATGTGGTAACAAAAGCGGCCGAAGAGGTCTTCGGGTACCAGCCAAAGAAAAGCAGGAACGTCTGGTATGACGAAGAATGCAAGGAAGCGGGGAAACAAGGAACCAGGTGTAGAAAGAATACATTCAGTGACCAACTCGGGCCAAAAAAGAACAATATAGAACCCTCTGACCACAAGTTACCAACTGTGCCGTAATTGAACAAGATATCTTTTCCAATTACTGCACGTTACTTTCTCTTCCTTATACAACACACTCATTGAAAAATTACAATTTGATATTCCAATTAATATTTTAGGAATATTTCTGTCTGGAATTTGTAGATAGGTCCCTCCGAAATTTTGCTAACTTATGTAAGCAAGCAACTGGTGAAAGTCCAGCCTAGCCAGTTTCGGAAAACGAAGTGACGGCAACTGGCGGTGTGTGCGCGACATAAAATTTAAAAAATTATTTATTTAAATTCCATTTAACAGATTAAACACAATCCAATTACAAAATGGAACAAAACAAACAGAAAAGAAAATTAATCAAAAATTAGAATTATGTAAGTGAAAAAGTTTACATAAGAAGAAATTCAATGATATTAACAATAGTACGAGTATATTAAGTACTACATTGAGAAAAATACATGTAAAATTAAATTAAAGCACAAAAAAGTCAAATATTTAACCCAATTGAGTTGTAAGGATCAGGCTTCTTAATCTCAATTTAAAAGCAAGGTATGAATCGGAAAAAAGACCAAGCTCAAGCTTATCATGTTTTCTTATCATTCGTAGAATGGGAGAATGAAAATTTAAAGTTGTGCGGCATACGGTAGTACGAAAAAAGAGTTTGCCCGAGAAGAACGCGATGGTTGGTGACCCCGTAACTCGGCATACAATGTTGGTGAAATTTGATTGTGGCAGAGTTGATATAGAAAACACTGATCTAGATGGATGCGACCGGATGACAGAGTAGGAAGACGTAAGAAGGATAAACGACATTCATAGGGTATATATGAGATTTTGAATTTGTAAAATAAAAATCGAATAAATTTTCGCTGGACATTTTCTAATGAGTTAATGAGGTTTGAGTGTCGGGGAGACCAAACTATAGAACAATATTCAAGGATAGGACGGACTAGACTGATAAATAAGCGGACTGGGGTGGATATATTGGTAAACTTATAAGTATGCCTGAAAATGAGTCCCAATATTTTTGAGGCACTAGTAGTCACGATTAAAATGGTGCATCAAAATTGAGCTTAGGATCAAAAGCAACACCGAGATCTGTAGCAGAGCTCACAGCAGCGAGTGGGACTGCATTTAACGTATAAGTAAAAGCCAGCGGGGAGTGATTTAGATTAAAAGTCAAGTCAAGTTATAGCATTTGGCAACATTAAGACAGAGCTAGTTAGACGAACTTCAGTTATTTAGTGCAATCAGGTCCTTCTGAAGATATTGACAATCTTGTGCAGATCTGAAAGGTCGAACTACTTTGGAATCATAGACATACAGTAGAAAATTGGAAGCGATAACCGAAGGAAGATCATTTACAAACAATAGGTGGGGACCTAAAATGGAACCTTGAGCAACACCAGAGGACGGATAAAATGGAATGAAGGTAATTCCACAGTAACTATGACAACATATACGAGAAGACAGGTAGGAATCCATCCATGATAAAAGAGAACCAGCAACCCCAAAAGCTCTCTATTTGTAACAGAGCAGTTCATGGTTGACCGTGTCAAAAGCCTTGGGGAAGTCAGTGAAGATGACATCAACATGTAATCGATTGTCCAGGGCCTTCGCAATGCAATCGGTGAATTCAATTAAATTTGAGGTCGTAGAGCGACCTTTGCGAAACCCATGTTGTTCCTTCGACAAGATTGGGGTCAATAAAATTGAAAGCCGGTTATGTACCAGACGCTCGAGTAATTTCGGAAAACAGGAGTTAAGGAAATAGGACGATGATTGGACCCAGAAGAAAAATCACAACTTTTAAGAATAGGAACAACGTTTGCTCTTTTCCAACACGTAGAGAAAGTACCAGTCCTTAGGCTGAGGTTGAAGAGAAAACCCAGAGGGTTACAAAGTGAAGATGCTAATGACTTAACGAAAATATTCGGCAAACCATCAATACCAGGTGAAACATTAGGATTAAATGAATTAATGAAGGATTCAACTTCAATATAGTCAGTGAAAAGTGAAGAAAAGTCAATGGAGTGAAGTAAAGGTGTATTAACTGGATAGGAGACATATAAAGATGGAATGAAAGTTGACGAGAAGAACTGAGAGAACAAGCTGGAAATATCCTGCGGAGAAGAGGTAACGATGTTATTCCAGTGGAGAGAAGAGGAGGACTTGAAAGACCTAATGTATGACCAAAAGGGTTTCGCATTATTCGCCATAAGTGAACTGTCCAAACTACTGAAGTAGCAGTATTTAGTTTTTTTTTTGCTACAATACGCAGATTACAAAAACGGACTCTGGGTTCTTCAGTACCACAACGCTTGAAACGGCGGTGTGCCTTACTTTTAGCATTCAAAGCACAAAGTACTTGCTTAGTAAGCCACGATTTCTGCTTTACTTTGCGAAGAGCTTGTAAAGGTGTGAAATGTTTGATCAACTCATAGAGGTAACTATAAAACTTACTCAGAGCTTCCTCACACTCCAATCAACCGAGTTCAGTTCAGAGGCCAGAGCTTCGTAGTTTGCTTTGAAGAAGTTAAATTTTGGAGAAGGAGCATAAGTACGATGCGTCAAAAGTGCAACTTAGAGATCGAGCGATAATGGCGGATGATGACTATCAATGCGAACCAGAGGATTCAATGATAGGGAAAAAGATAGACAGTGGAAAATTACCAAGAACAAGGTCAACAACCTGACCATTAGCATTAGGGATATTATTCGATTGCGTCAGTGAACAGAGTGATAGAAACGAGGAAAGAGATGAAGAAGATGCATCAGTTGATGAAACAAGGAAAGGAAGTTCTTCGTACGTTGCACTGTTACCAAATTAAAATCACCGCATATTAGAATTAAAGATTGCGGATGATGCAAGAAAACATAAGAGGAAAACAAACAAGAGTTACTAGGTATGTAGGCAACTAATAAGGATGTATTGTTAGGAAGGAAAGACTTGACAATTACACAATCCACAACGCGGGAAAAGCAAAAGTCAACACGAAGAGAGCTACGTATTGTATTACTAACAACTACAAAGACCCCGCCACCATCTTCTTTATTTGCATAGGCCAAATCCCGGTCACATCGGTAAATATCAAAATCAAGGGAAATCTCCGAGTTTAAGATGTTAATATTTAACCAGGTTTCTGTAACACACATAAATACGTCTTCGCTAAGCTGTAACCATAAAAAGAGCTTGTCAAGCTTGGTCCTTAACCCTCTTACATTTTGATAATATACTGAAACATTAGAATTTAAGTTACAGTCATGAGATCTTATCCTAGTTCGTCGGTTGCGCTCTTCCCGGTGCACGAAAGGACTTCCTTCTTCTTGAGCTGAATGGTTTAACAAGTACTCCAGGTAGCCAAGCTTCAGTATTCAAAATAGTCTCACAATTTGAGGGCACTGTAAGCTTGAAAGAAGCTACTACTCTGTCTTCTACATTATCCTTTGTCAATTTGTGGCAACTACTCGTAATTACTTTAACAGCTGGACCAAATTTTTTAGAAATCTAATTTTTCACGTAGTCCGCGGTTGTACGGTAGCTTAGGCGCGAAATAAAAATCTCCTTTGGAGGGGATACGATGTCAAAAGGTGGGATTTCGTCATCCGAAATCAGAGTAGCCACAGCCAATGTGTCAACACCAGATGAGGGGAGAAAAATAGGCGAAGGATTATTATTGGTTTTAGGGATCGCCCCCCGATTGATTAATGAGGGCCCCGAAGAGCTGTCACATGTCACAGGTAATTCATTACCAGCGATGTGTTGAGTTGCTGCTGAAGCCACAGGAGAACTTGAACGCGACTGAGTAGTCCTAGAACCAGCAGCAGGGTTTTAAGAGCCGATAACTTTTCCAGCGATTTACTCCGAGTTAGGATGTAAGGTCTTTGTACAGGCGTATTTGAACCACCAATACATTCGCTAATACGTGGTTGAAGAAAGCAAGGAAATAGTATTCAGGTTTAAGTTGTATTTGCCACAGAAATATTCAGATTGTTTGGGTTTTTTACTACTCACAAAATCCTACTGAAATCGGTCCGTTCGTGTACTGCAGCAGTTTTTTTGCGAGACTACAGCAGCTACAAACACTTCATTTTTTTGGTGGATCAAAAGTGGACTCCTGGAAAGTTTGTGTATTAATAAATTTTTCAACGATTTTAAATGGGTTGTTCTCACATATCGGAAGGGGAGCGCCAACATTTTTTTTACCGAAGGTAGTTATGTGGGGAATCAGATGAAAGATCTTGATGAAAACTTTCCAAAACAGGGCTTAAAGCAGTATTTTCAGCTTCGTGTAGTGCAGGGGAAGGGGAAATATACGACTTCCATATGTTTGGGCCTGTCGAGGAAGCATTTGAAGGAGAGCGTTTTGCAAAGGAACAACATTTTGAACAATTTGTGCGCAATTGATTAGAAGTCCCGAAGTCATTCTTCCAAAAACGGCATGAACTAACTACCTGTTCGATGGGAAAAACGCATTACTAAGGAGGGCAACTATGTAAAAAATAAGTATAAAATGTGTTTTCTTCTTAAATGTAAGGCTCGTTTATATTTAAAGTCCCCTCTTACTTATTCACTTTTTACGTTAGAGTTTTTCCTCTCAGTGTAGTGCAAAAATGCTTGCTTCCTAATAACAATATCTTTTTGTTCTTGTAGCACTACAGCCCCTTTTGGACCTTCGCGTAGAGATAGAGTATCTCATTATCATGATCGAATGTGTCGGCACATCACAAGGTGATTTGGTCAGCGCCACACTTTGTCCGTGTATCCGCCCACCGGCGTTCTTTTGAAACAGCACGTATCATAACTGAACGGGCTTGTCCGTCTGAAGAATCACTCGAACTAAATCTCGTTTGTCACCAACGGGAGTTGAACCAGAGACCTTCGGCTTACAGGATGAGTGCTCTAACTTCTACACCATGCGGACTACAGGTCGCAATATCTATTGACGCCATTATAATCTTTAATGCGATTATAAAAAATTATTGATCCAAGTACAAAGAAATTCCATTCAGTTGTCTTTTAATGTCTACTTTGTAATTTCGCTATTCACCGATAAATTTATTTAAAGCTGTAAATAATCTTGAAGCTTGCCATTTAATCACAATACAAAGTAATCTTATCAAAGAAAACGTGATTGTTATAACAATCATATAATCAACTATTATTATAAAAACGTTCTCAAACTACGAGTACACCTATTCAAATGTTTTGGAACTTTATTCTAAGTGTATCGCAATGAGATGTGCCATCAACAATACACGATAACACTTCATAACATGTGTATAATACCATATGTTATACTGATTGTATCATTTATGAAATGATCTAACAATTCTGTGAATTATTAGCTAGTGATAAATAATGAGACCAGATAACTTTTAGAGCAAATAAACAAAAAGAAAGTTCAAATTTTGCCACTTGGTAACATTTGAAAAGCTTTTTTCTGACCATTTGACCGATAAATTCAAACATGATTACGTATCGCGCCGTTCTATTTATTTTGTCTTTGACAACGCTGAGTCGGTTTAATGTGCAAATTTAAATTTTGGCTATGTTGCTAGGAGTCAATATTTATTTGGCACAACAAAGAAATGGAAAAAATAAAGTGAATTAGAAGACTCGACATATTTATTGTACATGGTTAGGAAGATGGAAAATTTTTGAAAGTTTGAGAATGGGAAATTTATAAAACAGCAAAAGTAATGCTAGCATTTACCAACAAAGGTTGTACGCCCTTTTGTAATTTTGCATAGAAAACAACTTTCAGGCGCACTAGCTTTTCCAGGTCACGTTAATACTATCAATATTTACGATCGATTGTAAATATTCGCCAATTAAACCTTTACCCTCTTGGGTTTCTGCTACGACTATCAATCTTAGCTTATGCATAACATATGTGTATAGAATATTCTATTTATTAAGTCCCAACTAAAATGGTCTGTCATATGTGACTGCTTTTGCGTCAGCAGAAGTGTTTTTGTCTTACTCTCAGCAGTATTTTGTTAGTAAACATTGGAGGTCATAGTCAATGTTATAGAAGGTCGACCGAGCCTCTTTTTCAATTTATGAAACTTGTTTAGATCATTAGTGATCATGCAAACCACTGATATTGGTATCTTAGCAAATGATCTAAGTGAGAACTATTATTAATATGTTTGCATTCAAACTTTTTTACTAGTTGTGCTAGTGTATTCTAATTAAATTCAAGCAGTTCGTAATTTTATTATGTAACAGCGTGACTTATTTATTTAAAATATAAGTGTGTAAAATTGAAACTATTTGTCTCCTGTGGTGTCCCCAAAGATTCGTGTAGCTCTTATATTTATATAGCCTTCGAATTGGGGTTTTAATTAATTACAAAATAATTCTTTTGTAAATATATTTTTGCTATGAAGCCACAGTTTATTTTTGAGCCGAATAAACAGGAGAGAACGCATCAAGAAAGGTTTTACAACCATCTAAATAGTCCCCAATAACTCGCAGTAATTAAGTGTTTAAAGGATTAGCTGCATAGCCGATGGTCACTTGTTCGAGTCTTGTTGGTAGAAGATTTGTTTCGAAGGATTTTTCATGCGTCTTATCAATATCGATGGGCACTACTCATAAGTCGGTTGTAGTCATAAGGGCAAGCAAAACCTTAGAGTACTGTTACGATCATAACATTAAATACTCTAATATATCTGATTGTCAGTAGTGGCAACCCAGTGCTTGGCCAGAAACTCCCTCATCATCACCCAGGACTCTTGGCACAGACTTGGCGCACACCTTTTGCAAGCCCAAATCCTCGTCAATAATTTTTTGGACGCTACCGTACGAAATCCCTAACTCATCAACAATCGGACGAATAGTTATGCGCCGGTCAAAGATCAGGAAACCCTTTACTTTGGGCAAATTCTTATCAGTCCTTGAAGTTGACGGGCGACCGGCGCGAATTCTGTATTTTTTTGAAAATAAAACTCCTTTTAGTATAACTATATTTATTTATAAACTTAACAACAACTAATGCTATAAGTCTTTACTTGTTTGCGATCGAATTGAAACTGAGATCTTAGATCTTACATCCTAAATTACATTCTTCGTAAAAACCTATGGATAACAAATGTAGGAAATAGCTTCATATATTTCTTTTCACACATTTCATTATTGCTCAGTACAATTTTAATCTCGCACATTTTCGTATACGATGAGTTTTTCACACCTTTTGGGAAACACATAGACATCACAAGAAAGATTAGGAAAAAGGTATTTTATGGACTTATTTCATTGTATCCTTTTCCGAACCCTATCTTATGGGTGCCATATGTGTTGAGGATAGGGACTATCCGTGACAGCTTATGCCACTCGGACACTGCTGGGCGGCTCGTCGCAGTATCCCCGTAGGCGTCCTAAATCATCCCAAGGGTCTTCATCGTAATTTTCCTGTTTAAAGCCGAACGCTGCTCGAAAATTTTCACCATCTTGGATCGCGACGACACTTCTTAGCAGAGGTTACAGAAATTGACGTGCTTACTTTCCGCGTGCCCGCAGGCAACTGGAAAAAAATATCGGGCGCTTCAGGTGGCTCCTCACTTCCACGCCAAAGTGGTCCGATCCCGCTCTTTCGCTCGATTCGCACTACAGAAATTCAGTCTTACTACTTTTAGATTCTTCTTTGTAAAACACGGCACAGGAGATCCACTCAAACTATCAAATTCTACTTTGAAAATTAGTTCTTGATTCGCGCAATTAATAGACGGCTTCGAAATTTTCATGGTGTATCATCACTTCGAGCAAACCATTTTTGCATCTAGACAGGGTTACAGCTTAATCGCTGGGTGGTGGAGAGGAGCTTCTAGCTGGTTACTTCTCTATTTTCCAGTGAAGCAGTCCTTCCATGAACTTCCTCTCCGAGATTCAACACAAACTTATCATAATATTATTCAACTTTGTATTCACAGTAATCAAGTTTTTTTTAAATTTTGAATCATGCCAGAATGATTCAATCCGAGCCGGAAGTTTTTAAAAAAACAAACGAATAAGCAGTCCATCATAATCGTTTGCGTGAAATACTGGAAAACTTCCTGTGTGTAAATACCTTCACTAGGACTAAAAATGATTCATGTCCGTCAACACTCTAAGCGTTTCATAACTGTTTTGAGTCCAGTTCACACCGACATCTTGTGTATACCGTCCGCAATAACTTGGATTTTACTCAGGCTTTATCAATACCTTCTACGTTAACGCAAAAAGATTCCCATGAGGCTCTTTAACGTTGTAGTTCCATCACTCGTTTATCCTCTTAGAACAATTTAGCTCCGTCTTGCACTCGCCACGAAGCCCTACATCTCAATTTTCTACAACGGGGCCTCAGTCTTCCCCTCGATCTAGTATGACTGCAGAACCTTGAAGCATCTCTTCTACATGCAGCAGTAAGAAAGTCTTCTGCTTTGTTCAAGTCTCTTTGATTTTCCAATTCTGTATAGAAAGTCGACCGAAATGCCTCCCAGCCGGTATTGAGATGAAGATTTGTAAGAACTTAGCCAACACAGTCGTTAATGTCAGGTACATATGGTCCGATAGAAAACACTCTCTGAGCATCCTCGAGGATATGCACTCAGTTTTCAAATACTAGCGTTGTGTCAAAAAACCGTTGAGGTCGTCTTCATCAAACGTATTAGCTATGTGATCCTTTTCCTCTATAAGATCTAGGAGGTAAAGTCAACCACCCATGTCTGAGGTTGTTCTTTTTTTGCTCTTTTCTTCATCTGATGGCTTCATCTTATCACAGCTAAAACTCGTTAAAAAGACCACATCCAGCAATGTCTGGGGGATGTCGAAGTTCCCAATGTGAAGATTTTGAGGTCATCTCAATAGACGTTATTTGATACGAGATAGAAATTCTGGTGTTTCGCCCCTTGTAGGACTCCTCGAATTGTAAAGTCATGGCAAATACTTGACGTTCCAGTTAGATACTTCTTCGATCATCGACACTTTCTAATCACCCATTGGCAGGTCCAGATTATCACTTCTAGGATTCTTTCTGGTTCCGACACTCTAGACTTTCATTTGTTAAAAATTTTACATCGAGCTTGGCCTCACTCGATTGCCAATCACTATGTTGTTCTGAGTGACCCGGCACCAATGAAATCAGGTGTTCCACAAGGCTCAATACTTGGCCCAACCTTTTTCCTGCTATACACTAATAATTTAAATACATGCAGGCTAAGTGGTAATTACTTTTTATATGCTGATGATACAGTGCTTCTTTACTCTGGACGCGATAAAAATGACATCGGAGACGCTATCAACGAGGATCTAAATTCATATAATTTATGGTTGAAAGAGAATAAACTAGCGTTGAATATTTCAAAGACAAAATATATTATCTTTAAGCAAAAGAACAGGGAAGACATAGATGTTGATATAAAAATTAATAGTGAAAAGCTGCAAAGAGTGCTCGAACTTAAATATCTTGACCTTACTATCGATCACCGTCTGACCTGGCTCCCGCATATAAACAACTTAAGGAGGCAATTAGCACCAATAATTGGATTTTTACGAAGATATGAGGAATTTCCAAAAAACATCAAGCATCTTGTTCTGAATGCCTTCGTACTGTCAAAAGTACATTACGGAGTGGTAATTTGGAGTCAGTCCTCAAAGCAACACCTAAATATAATTTCCAGGATATTAACCAAGGCGTATAAAAATATACATAATCTCCCAAGGCTCACACCAACAAACATAGTGTATCAATCATGTAACGCATTAACTTTTAACCAAATCATTAAAATGGAGAAAGCCAAGTTTATCTTCAAAAGTTTAAATCTCAGCTTGTCGTCACAAACACCATTTATTAAAATCTCACAAAAGAATCAATACAGTACTAGGAACGCAAACCAATTTGTAATTCCTTTTGCAAGGACAGATCGCCTGAAGAACGATGCTACAAATGACGCCCTTCGTATATACAACAATCTTCCAGGATCAGTTAAAGAAGCGAATTCTCTTATGGTTTTCAAGAAAAGACTTAGGAACTATTTAATGAATAACGATTGAATCTCAGTGCAGAAACTTTCAACATAGCATCTTAGGTCAATTATTGATCCTATCTTCGAGATGCCTCGAGAAACACCTACTATTATTATAATATCAGTCCAGTAATTTCAACATAGCATCTTAGGGCATTGTTGACCCTATCGTCGAGATGCTTGAAGAGACAGCTATTCTTTTAACTCAGAGTTTTTTTTTACTGCGTCGAATTTATAAATTTTTTTTTTATCTCTGAGAGCTGATCACGATATGGACAATACAAGATTAACCGGAGGACTTCACATATTTTTGTGTGCCCCCTTATACCGATGTGTTATACATTGCCTGGGTGGCACACCTGAGGAAACGACGAAATGTGAAGTGCAGATCGCACGAGCGTAGTGCGACGAAGAAAGTGTGATGGAGAGAGTGGAAGGGAATGGAGGTATAAAAAAAAAAAAAAGAGTGATGATCTTTTAAAAACTACTAGCATTATCAGGTAGTTTTTAAAAGATTATCATCTTCTTCTTCCTCGCACTACAGCCAATCTCGGGCCTTCGCTTCCTCCAAATAGCGCCTCCAACTGTCTCAGTCCATTGACCGCGTCCTCCAATTTGAAAATCCACGCAGCGATGAACTGTCTTCGTCGACCGAGTGAGACCAGCGTTTCATCGGTTTTCCCACTGGTCCCCGGCCTTCAAATCTCGCAACGAATATATTCTTGGGTATCCGTTGTTCGTCCATACAACTCATGTGTC
Source organism: Odontomyia ornata (assembly GCA_963969285.1). NCBI lineage: Eukaryota > Metazoa > Arthropoda > Insecta > Diptera > Stratiomyidae > Odontomyia > Odontomyia ornata. Next base: position 206,455,124 of record OZ017741.1, read on the forward strand.
CAGCCCATTGCAGCTTCCGCAGTCTTACAATCGTTGAGACCTCCGGTTCGTCAAAAATTTCATACAGCTCATAGTTGTATCGAATTCGCCATTGGTCCCCGTCTAGCTTCGCTCCGATCATTCACCTCAGGACCCGTAGCTCAAAGGCGTTCAATATATTTCATCATCAATCGGAACTCCGTCATAGACGGTCCCAAGTCCGTTTGAGAAAGGTGGTAGGAACCCCTTGTTTCCCCAACCCATAGCTTCCATGATTCCTCATCCCAAACCCTCCAATTAAATAATGGTAGTAAATGCTCTCGGGGTCGCACATTGAGAGAAATGCTAACAACTGTAAATACATCTACGACTCTGCTAATAAATCCTACTTAACCCTCCTTTGTGTTGACGTAAGAGGGTGAACGCGAATCTTCCGCGCCTATTAATCGAATTGAAGTAATAACCATGCCGCCGGAATGGAGGTTGGGTGACGGGCTAACTCCCTGTCCCTGGGAAACCTTAAAATGTTTTGAAACCTGCAAATGGGCCTCGGAATAAGTTGGAATCACGGCAACGACCTCGCAAACGAAAAAAGGACTATGGCATTGGATCCTGGAATGTCAGATCACTCAATTACCCTGGCGCTGTTAAGGACCGTTTACAACAGGCCAGTCAATATAAATTAAAAATACTGGCAATCCAGGAAACGAATTGGACTGGAAATGACATTCAAGACATGAGATCGCACACAATATTCAAAAGTGGGAAGCCTCCTAGAAAACGAGAATTCGGAGTGGCCTTCATTGCGAATAGGGAGTTCAAATCGCAAGCTATTGATTTCAAGGCAATGCACGAACGGTTGTGTGCGATCCGTATAAAAGCGAAATTCTTCAAAATCTGGCTGATCAATGTTCACGCCCCGACCGAAGGAAAGGACAAAAGAAACGGTCCACAATCACCTGGACAGACTAGTTGACTCATTGCCTACAAACGACACAAAAATAATTCTGGGTGATTTCAACGCTAAGATTGGCAATGAGATATCTCATTGGGAAACGACTGGAGGATAGAGCCTCCACGATGAAACAAATGATAACGGCCAGCGACTGATCGACTTTGCTTGTAGGAGAAATCTAGTCATACGTTCGGCTTGATTTCCACATCGACACATTCTTGGGTATCACCGGATGGCAACACAAAAAATCAGATCGACCATGTTCTTGACGTCCGTACATACCGAGAAGCCAATTGTAACTCAGGTCATTACTTGATCAAATTAAACTATCGATGTCGTATGTCAAAGGCAAATTCAGTGAAGATCACCAACTTGCTACTAAGTTTGGAATCGAAAGGCTCCAAACGGCGTCTGCGGCCAAAAATTTCATGGAAAAGAAAAAAAATTGGTTCATATACCAACAGTATTAGTGGAGAGTATCAAGGTGGTTTTAGAGCAGGTAGATCGAGAAAAGACCAATTGTTCACTGTCAAGCAGGCACTTGAAAAATGCCTGGACTTCAACATACGAGGGTCATTCTACAAGTACTTAGCCTACAGAAGAAAAACGAAAATTTTGGAAAGGTGGCAGTTTAGTTTTCTACATAATCTCCTTCAAGCTCGATACACTAGGCCCAGCGATTCTCTAACTTCTTCAACCCGTCCAAAAAATACATTTTCTCGAGGGCTGCAAAATGAGCCTCCGTGGTGGCGATAACCTCCTCATTCGACCCAAATCGATTCCCGGCGAGTGATTTTTTCAGGTTTGGAAATAAAAAGTAATCACAGGGGGCCAAATCTGAAGAGTACGGTGGATGGGGCAGCAATTCGTAGCGCAATTTGACCAATTTGGCCATGGCGACGGTGGAGGTGTGAGCCGGCGCGTTGTCGTGGTGGAACAGCATTTTTTTCTTCGCCAAGCGGGGCCGCTTTTTCTTCAATTCGACGTCAAATCGGCCCGATAAGTCTGCATAGTAGCGCCCCGTGATTGTTTTACCCTTCTCGAGGTAATCGATGTGGATCACACCTTGTGAATCCCAGAAAACGGTGGCCATCACCTTTCCGGCCGATCGAACAGTCTTTGCCTTCGTCGGAGCACGTTCGCCGGATGCAGTCCACTGTTTCGACCAAGGAACAGTCCATGTTTCATCGACGGCTACGAAACGACGCAAGAACTCCACCGGATTGCGCTGAAACAGCACCAAACACGTCGCCGATGTGGTCTCACGGGTGCGTTTGTTTTCCGGTGTGAGCAAACGCGGCACCCATCGCGCCGACAGCATTCTCATGCCCAGTTCTTCGTGTAGAATATGATGCACCGTTCCTTCTGCGATGCCCATAGTCTCAGCTATCTCGCGAACCTTAATCGACGGTCTGTCAACACGAAATTTTTTTAACGTTTTCCTCCGTAGCAGCCGTTTTCGGGGCACCTGGGCGTGGCTCATAAAAAACCGACGTGCGATCACGAACAAACTCTTTGAACTAATTCTTGACGGTCGCCATCGAAGGAGAAGAGTCACCGTACACAGCATCCAAGCGATCTTTGATTTGGAACGATATTGTTCTTCTTCCATTTTTGTACAACCGACCGACACGCTCGCTTCCAAAGGCTATCAAAACAAAACCAATGAAGGGAATTGGCTGAAACTTTGATAGTAGGCTACTAAAAGAATGTACTGCACGATGGTAATTGGTGGTTTTGTAATAGCAGCGCCATCGGGCGGTGAGGCTAAGTACTTGTTGAATGACCCTCGTAGACGTGCATCAAATTTTCGTCTACTTTAAGCAAGCATACGACAGTTTTGAAAGTAACGTACTGTACCAAATAATGTTTTGCTCTGGCATCCCAGCCAAATCAGTCCGTCTTACTAAAATGAAAATGACGCATCAATAACCAACTCACCGGCGTCTTTGACACAAATATCGGACTAAAGCAGGAGATGGGCTGGCTGGCCCCATTGCTATTGAATTTGGCTCTGGAATACGTCATGAGGAAGCTACCTGTCGATACAAGAGGTACATTACTATACAAGTCGAGCCAAGTAGTACCCTATGCGGACGACAGCGAAGCAAAACTAGTAGAGCTACAAATCAATGAAAAAGCAAGAAAGCTCATGACGCAGTCGAGGAAAAATATCTCAAATACGCAAAATATCATACTTAGCGAATACAGTATCGAAAATGTGAGCTAGTATTGTGTGCGTCAAAATAACGAGAACCAGTAATGAAAGAAACGAAATACGCCGAAGAATACAGCTCGCAAATAACATATTTTTTCAGTTTTGACGTTCTTGAAGATCAGCTGCATACACAGGAAAAAAAAGCTCCAAGTATACAAATCTGTGATAAGACCTGTATTATGCGGGTGGGAAACATGGACCCTAACTCAAGCATCCGCAAATATATTAAACGCCTTTGAGCGACGTGTCCTGGGGCGAATAATCGGCGCGAACCTAGACGGAAGCCAATGGCGACTTCGATACAACCATAAGCTGTATGACATTTTTGACGAGCCGGATATCTCAAGGATTGTAAGACTGCGGAAGCCGCAATGGGCTGGCCACATAAATCGTATCAACGGATACCCAAAAAGGAATTCGTTGGAGGAACTGAAGACTCAAGACCAATGGAGAAACCGAGGAAATGTTGGTCTGACTCGGTCGACGAAGACAGTTCATCGCTATTCGGATTTCGAAATTGGAGGACGCGGTCGATGGACCGAGACAGTTGGATGCGCTATTTGCAGGAAACGAAGGTCCGAGAGGAGCTGTTGTGCTATGAAAAAGAAGAATGTTCGTTGTGAATACATATAAATAAATTTACTTTGGAAAACATGAAAAAAACTACATTAATTATCGAGCAACCCAATAGTCACGTAAATCCTGAGTAGGTGACTTTGGCTATGAATGAAAAGTGACGCTTGAATTGTCAGAGTTTGGAACGTTCCATTTGTTAATAAGATTGAAAGAATGAATGAATCAAAGGACGATAATTTAGAATTTAAGCTTTTACTCATATAGTTGCGAATAAATTTACGACATAGAGAAATAGTCAATTTTGATTTCATAATGAATTGTATATATATCCATTGCATTATTTTTGATAGCATTCAGTTCGTTGCGTCCAAATACAGATCGTTTATCCTAACTCATACATGCAGTCACCATGAAATACAGCTGTTGCCCATGTACCACCAAAAGGAAATGTGAGGGTTTTTTTGTGGTTGGGAGATGAATTTCATTTACGCACTGAGTGTGGGACTCCCATGCTGCCTAGAAGGCGACTGGACTACCCACTAAACTCCAATCCTGTCAATCCGAGAGCCCAGCCTGGAACCGTTTGACACATTACTTCGGGCCAGGTCTCGTTTCGTTACGCCGTCAGGCGCCTTCATGCGGGGGGACTCCTCTTCTGGCGGGGGAGGAGAAGAGGAATTGCTAGACAAGCGGTACTCCAGCCCGGCTGCTGTGAGTCCCTTTTATCTTTTAGAACTGCCCGAGCATAATGTGCCGAGGAGATAGGTCTCCAACAGTGCGAATCGCGTCAGTGAGTCTTCCCTTGATGAGTTTCTCTAGCACTTTCCCAGCAGTGTCTAGCATACATAACGAGCGGTATGCAAACGGCGATCCGGGATTTCCCTTCCCCTTGCTGGCCAGCACGAGCCTCGCTCCCTTCCATCGTACTGGGAAAACTCCGTCCCGTAGACAAGCGTTGAATGTGCTGAGCAGTAAGTTAGGACAATGGTGATAGACAAGTTGCAACATCTCAGCTGGAACACCGTATGAGCCTGGAGCCTTCCTCGCTTTGATTGAAAAGACTGCCTCTTCCAGTTCCGGCTGTATGAAGAGTGGATACTCAACTGCTGTTTCACCATGGACAGCGTCAACATGGTCGCGATCGGCGGGGAAGATCTTTTCCTCATCATGTATGCAAAGCTTCCGTAGGGCACCAAGTTTCCGCAAAACTAGCTTTTAGCTAAGCCCCCCGAAGCCTTGCTCACATTGTCCACTAGAACTTGGCAGCAACGAGCCTGTTGTTAATCAATTTGCGAAGGCATTTCCTGGCCGACTTATATGCTGCCACCAGGTTGCATTCCTCATCACGATGTCGTGCCCGTTGAGTCTCACGCCGAAGCTTGTGACACTCCCTTCGCTTTTCAGCGGTTTCAGTCGACCACCAGTACACTGGGGCTTGCCTGCATAGAAATGTTGCAAGCAGTCCTGATGATGCTCACAGTTGAGTGAGGGTTGGCAGTAGTATTTATGGAAGCAGATTAGAGATTGGTGCTAATGAAGGGTAATCCTGAACTGAATCTGCGTGGCCAATTCAATGGCAAACACTGAGGGCGTTATCTGAGAATCGTCACAGACTTATCATGACAGAGATGATTAGTTTAACCCAAGCCGCAGTCCAGACTTCACGTTGCTGTTTCCATATCAGAATGTGATGATATCCAAATAAAAATCAATAATTAATCCGGGTGCAAACAATACGAGGAGTCAGTTAGATCTTTCATCATACCCAGGACCAGGCGATCTAACTACATCCCTTACATGCATTTCTTGAACTTATTCATTAATATCTTATAATTAGTGCCTGCGGTTCTTACACATATGACATACGCATAATTATTTTATGAAGAGCCTCTTGCCTATTCAACTTGTTCTAGTTATTTTGCAGGCGGTAGTACTTACATCCTCAATTTAAAATGAACCCTGAATCAAAATTCATGCTCTCCAGATGTTGCAGTTATTCCATAATTTTAATCAGATAAAAAAATTGTGGTGTTCTTTACATTCTGGCATTCTGCATAGCAACATTTCAACTTTCACCATTTAGCTTGCTAAAAAATAACCTTGATTCGATTTACCGTCCTAAGTTATGCTATAAGCCAACTCAAATCAAAAGGCAAATATTCTAAGCCATTTTACAAACCTGTATGCCATATTTAAAAAAATTATCCCAGCTAATTAATCTAAATCTGTTTCCGTGCAGAAAGTAGATCATAAAAGAGAAGGCGGCTATATAGCAGAACTATCTTAACAACCAAATGATATTGCTAAGCTACCTGCTTACATACTCGTATATGCCTTCAAAATAGTCTCCAGTATTGTTGCGGAACTACCAACTATCTGAATGTATTACTGTTTACATATTTTCACAGCTTGAAAGCTTCCCACTTGATTTATTTCACTGTGGTTTCTTCACGAACACCCCCTTTCCCGCCCCCACCCATCGTAATCAATTATAAGCAACTGTGTTCACAGCCAACCTTGATAAAACTTTAAATTAATTAATTAGCTTGACTAGAAAGATACAATTGAATAAATATACTCTAGTATTAATTTCTACACCACTACTTACTCCCACTCTATTCATTAAAGACAATGCGCCTACATTTAATTTATAAACCATCCAAACGAAAACTACGTTGACCGTGGTCAACACCGACGAGACGGCACTTTTACATACTTTGATTGATTGTTTTCGCGGTTTGAATTTACATAGCTCTTTTCTTTTTATTTTCTTTTCTAATCGAAATAAAAGAAACCTTGCAAGTATTTTCCTAGAATATTTATTCTGTAATTGTTGCCAATTGTAATAATGCCATTTTATAGTCTAGCGATTTGGATTGAATTTTCCTTTGCGTTGGTGTCATGTATACCTAAGTGGAAGCAAATAATCTTAAATGAATATTCCGTTTCTTTGCAAATCGGATTAAAAATTTCAAAATCCAGACAGTCTTAAGTTCAAATTCACACTTGAACGATGAAATGTATTTATTATGCAAATATAATAGAATGAATATGTTATTCAATATTATTGACTATATTTCTGGAATTTCATAAGCGAAAGCTCAACATGTTGTCCTCAAAATCATTGGACGGGTGAATTTCTTCCTCAATCCTTCCAAGAAACGAAGCAGTTTACAAACAAGTTTGTTTGATCTGGTTTCGTAACTCTGCATTGACATCAACATTTTTAATTTTTTTCGAGACCTAAAGTGCAACTCATCGCTATCTTGAATAGGAATAAAAGAATTGTGAATCGCGAAAATTATTCTTTAATTTATTTTCAACTTGTGAATCAAAAGATTTTATTATAATAGCTTCAAGTGAGTGGACATTTTCGTTCAATATGCACCTATAAATTTAGTATTTTTGTCGTTGGATATAATATATTTGAGGAACTTGCATAATATCGCTTAAATAAAATACTGGATTTTCTCCAGAATGTAAGGTTCACTTTTTGGAATCCAACATCTCATTAATCTTTAATTAAAAAAAGAAAAATGTATTTTATTCGAAAAATATTAGGTTTTAAGTTGAATATGTATCGATTATATCCTATGGCCTTCATCGTTTGAAATTTTCCTAAACGAGAGTGAGTACGTCCGTAAAACGATCCAAAAGTTACAAAAAAAATTTATACATAGACAGAAAATATTCAAGTTGTTAAAGCAGTTTAAAACTTAGGGCTTAGATCATTTTCAAACTTGCGGCTTGGATCAAGTTAAACCTTGCAATCGAAAATATGGAGCTCTCGTATTTTATCCATGTTACATGATCCACATGGGCGTTTTTAGGGCTTTGTAAAACGATTTTTATAAAAACTTGACTCAAAGCTTTGGCCTTGATCAGACTGCAGTTCACGAGGTGCGCCATACCTTCTGACCCTATGGCCTGTTACGGCTTCTTACGGTAGTTGCCTCATGTTTAGGAAAGGGAGATACCTCGGACCACTTTCTTAAATAATCGTTCATAATCAGCGAATCCTGATTCGAAGAAAGGGTTCTGCGATGTCCATGTCAATTATTTCAAACGATACTTCGGGTTTATAAAGGGTTTTCCATTACAGCCATAACAATTGCATCTATTAATAAAACACTGAAATATTTAAGATATTGAGTTCATATTGTCAGTCATATTGTATGACCGCCACGAGCTCTTTTACAGTGTTCGATTTTTTGGACCCAATTTTCTACCACTCTTGCACACATTTAAATTTTCTTCTTGTTATATACTTGTTTAATGTTTTGGGCTACAGAAAAATAGTTTAAATCAGATCATCTTGAATCTTAAAGCTAGAACACTATTAGGTAACTTTTGAGGCAAACAAGGATAATACTGAAAGTTATCAATATGACAAAAATCAAATGATTGTAACTTATCTCCTAGGATGACACAATTCAAATGCTCGTGCAAATCTAAATTAAATTGTTCACAGACCAAAAGTAGATTTTCTTCGTAAAATATCATTTCATAAATTTTGTTGACAACAAAAGAATTTTTCGTTTTAAATACAAAATAATTTTGTTTGTACGGAGTCTCTTTATAAATACCACTTGATGCAATTGTAAGCTTTGTGGGTAAATTAAAAACTGCAAGTTGATTAAAATACAATTTCTGTGAGACATCAACTTGTTCTCCTTTTATTATATGGCTATATTGAATTTCTTTATTTTCGTAAATTAAATAAGCAAACTTGAATGAATACTTGATGGCTTAAGAATGCGAAAGATTAACTCTTGAAGTTATGGAATATGCATATTTCTTTAGCTCCTTCTGCTTGCCATCATTTCTTAAAGGCCAAAACATTTTTAACGGTCCAACTTTTTTAATAACAGTAACATAATGTGGTGAAAAGTGTGCTTTAGGTTTCAAAGGTTCTTCAAAACTTATTCTATAGTCTTGGTTATGTAAAGCAATTATTTCCTCAAGTTCTTTTAATTCATTCGAACTGAAATTAGATCTTAAACAAAAATCGAACAGCTTCTGCAAATTTAAGAAAAAGGCCCATAATGAGTCTTTTTCTGGAATAAAATCGCCAATCATGAATGGGAAAAAATGCATAAAACACCACATTTGAGTAGCTGACATGCGAATATTGCGAGATTTCAAAGCTTCTAGTTTTAAAGGAAGTGACATATTTTTTGAATCAATTTCACCGTAGTCAAATCCTTGTTTTCTATTGTTTAAATCATCTAAAGAAAAAACCTTGATTGTTTCAATGAAATATAAAATAATCGAGCTCAAATCATTCTTAAATATTCCTTCAAAGAGATCATGCATAATGTCAACTGATATGTTTGAAACGACATGAAAAGAAGGCAAGTTATTGTAAGTCTTGAATTGTTTAATAATAAATCTGAATGGTAATTATCAAATGCCCGCAGTTTTTCTGTTACCTCATAAGAAGCAACTTGGGTCTCTTCTTTGGAACATTTGCAGATTCTACAAAAATGTAAAGCAGAAAATGATCGCGAAAATCCTAGAATTGTATTAAGTCCTAAATTGTCCCCAATTATAAGGCCTAAAATAAAATAAATTTAATGTTCTGTATCGCCAACTTTTATACTTAAGCCATTAGTTTCAAGATCTAGAAGAATTTTAAACAAACTGTAGCGTACATCGTCGTGCTGATACTTTTTAATAAATTTAGATTTTAGAAGCATAGCAGGTAAAATATTTTTTAAAGAAGATATCAGGTGCTGTGGAATGCAAGGAAAGTTTAAGTAAAAGGCTGATATTGAGTTTTCTCCGGAATGAGAACCCAAAACGTTATCAGGATCAAAATCATCGTAGTATAGAAAGTATGGTATAGCGATTTTGCCCTCATTTTTAAAATCACCAAAGTTTTCAATATTTTCACTTTTTGTATACTTTTCTATATTATCTATAGTGTTGCTTAACATGTTAGGCATTTCAAAGAACTTCTTAATCAGATGAGGTACGTCCATAATACTAGCTTTAACTTTTACATAGTCTAAAATTGGAATACCTCTTTGCACACAGTACTCTGGACTTCTGAGGACAATGGAATATTTTTTGGCATTTTGAATAAATCTAAACTTTCTAGTCTTTTGAGTAATTTATACTCATTATCAAATGCATCGAATGCAGGAGCAAAAAACTGTTCTAGTTGCTGTAAAACATGTAATATATGTGTTTGGTTATGAATAATGCTTATAATTGGAATGAAAATGTAGTTTTGAATATTGCGAACAACATCAAATACAGCTTTCCTTGGGAATGTATCTTCATTCATCAAGTATAAAACAAATTTAAGGATATTTGAATTGAAAAGATCTAAGCACTCAGAAGATTTAGAGTGACTTTCTAAAGTTCCTGCTTTAGTTTGTGTTTCAGCAATTCTGTCATCATTTGTTACCAACAATTCTGTTTTAAAACATTCATTTCTGACTAAATTTTGCTGTGAGGCACTAGAAATAGGTTTTGAAATATTGTTATGGGTTTTAGAATGCACAATAATATTTCGCAGTCGTTTTTCGATTGGTTGTTTGTGAACAAATCTCAGAAGTTTTTTTAATGCATAGATATCGGAAAAAGACTGGCGACAATGCACTTGATTACATGAATATTTGGAAATAGAATGAAATCGGTGATACCGTTTTAAGTGGAGCATGTATTCATTTCAATAATGAAAACTAGAAGCGCAAGAAAAACAATTAATCATTTTGGCTATTTACGACTTGCGTAGTGAGCTGATTTATCAAAGAAAATGCCTTAGATGAAGACTTTGTGCTATTTAAATCAATGCAATAAAAATAATTTTGGTTGAAGCCCCATACATTATAGCTTAAAGTCGAATATTTGATGTTCAATACAAAAAACAATTTAAACATCGCATCCAAAGCGGCTACAAATGTTGCAGCTTTATGATAAATATTGTCAAATACAACATAATAGTTTTGAACCTCAACTGCAATAACTGGCTGTATGCTAGTATTCATAATTATACACTTCTCCTTAAGTCTTTCATATTGTATTTTAATGTCACCTTGGTTTTTTGCTTCCAACAAAGTACTGTCCAGAGCGTCTTGGATGGAAAAAGTTGTCACTTTTTTATTTTTTGTTTCTTTTACTGGCAGCTTTCTTCCCGCTTGGAGCTTGTAGTGCAATAGTTTGAAGACTATTAAATTTTTCTCATCTGAAAAATTTATGTACAATTTATGAAAAAACTAATGTAGTTCAAATAAGAAAAATAAACTAACCGAATGCAATGTGCTCATTTTCCAATTGACTTAAAAGATCCTCTGCAGCCTTGTGCGGAAGCTTATCTTCTTTTAAAATAACTGCAAATTTAGCTGTAAAGTCTTTCCACTTCGAACGGAGCCTGAGAGATTTTTCTTCACCAAATAAAGAAATAAAGTCCAAGTCCACCTATAAACAATATAATCTTAGAATATATTTTAATGTAAGCTTCAAAGTTTTATCACCAATCTTAGTCCAAGGTGTAGAGTTATATTTTAGCCACACTTTGCTCTGAGAAACTAAAGAAAAAGTATATGCCTTTTAGTTCTGCTCGAGTTCAAATGTATTTAAAAAATTATACCACTGTTTTTATTTGAATCTGTATCTGATGAAAATGATAGCGAAGTTTCTTCAGAAGTTTTTGTTTGTGACGTGTAACATGAAAGATTTAATTTTCTTTTTCTACGCTCATATTTTAGTTTATTGTTATATGCAGCATATAAAGCTCCTCGAGATCTACCTCCTTTTTCAAATTTTATAAAATAACCTTTCTATTATAAAAGTACAAGAAGCAATTAATTCCCCGAATTATGTATTTTATATCTATTGGACTAACTTTTGATTCGAGAGGAAAGTAAGAAATAATTTTCTGACCTATAATGTCACACTCCTTAGTACCCATGTGAATGCCGTTGTAGACAAAGTAATCAACAATACAACCAATAATTTTCTTCCTTTTTGAATCATTAAAGGGCTTCTTAATGCTGTTGCACTCAAGAAGAATTTGCTTTGTGATAGATGAAGACAATAGAATTTCTTCTATTTCCTAAAAAAAAGCTAAGTCTACATGCTGAATGTTAAATCACTCATCACAAACCAAATTTTCTACAATCCATTGTTGTGTGACACAATGAGAGAAAGCATCCCGTGCTTCTGGCGATGGCGATCCCGTTGATGAACTGGGAGTCGTTCTAATCATCCACTCCTTCACTTTATCTGAGGCGCTCAGTGAAATAGTTTCAGCAATTGAAACGGTTCTTAGTCTCTATGTTTTCAGTTTTTAATTGCAGTTAAATAAACCAATATAAAATTTACCATTTGGGCTCGCCATTCCGCTAATTTACCTTTAAATATGATTCTATCTGACAAGCAAGGTATTAGATTATCTATATCACTTATAGTTATGTATTTGAAACATTCCAAATTAATCTTTTTTTCTAAAAGGTAGCTATATACGTTTTGATGAAAACTGCAAATGGATATATTTTTTACCTGTAAAAATAGATACAAGGTGATCGAGACCCCAATTTTTCAATAAACCTATTGCTTCATTTAGGCTATCGGGAACGCAGTCAGTAATTATATCATTTTCAAATGATAACCCTCTTGATTTGCTTGTGCAAAGCTGTAACGGCTCGGAAACCTTTGCTGGCTGTAATTCCTCTAGCGCCACAGTTTTCAGCTCATTTAATAAATGCTGCTGATTTGTATGAACAAGTATTATCTGACCATTGCAGGTACATTCTAACCCTGGAGACAATACCGAACATAAGCAACCAAGGGTTTGTTCGACACAAATTTCTTCGCGTTCATTTAAATCATTTACAGATTCCATTTCAACTCAAATACAATTTTACCGAATTTTTCTGTTTAGCAAATGGAAGAAACCTGATGCGAAAATGCCTGTCCACAATTTTTAATAGTATGTTTCCAATTAAAACTAACACTCGCACTGCAAATAGCACAATAAGTATTCACTTTCGGTTAAATAACCCGCAACTTTTAATCAAACGTTGTAAATCTTTTAACACTAGCACTCGCGCTTCAAACAATGCAACAACTTTAAACACAACTAGATGAGGGACACCTTCTAATCAAACGGTGTCAACCGAAGTTTTGACAAAAATGTGAGAAAATTCGTTGCATTTTAGTACAATTGAAGTGAAATTAACTACCCAGAAAAGGGCTTCACTACAATTGCAGTTAAGTTCATAATTATCCAATGAATATCATAACAGGTTCACCAGACATTCTCTATTCGATGGTTGAAAATAATGAAAATAATTATAAATTTGCTTAATGAAATGAAGGTATTATTTTGTAATGAATTTCATCTCTCTGAAAAATAACCACTTATTTGTAAAATTCAACAAAATTCTTGTACTTTTCATAGCAGATGTAATGATTTCTACAATTCAATAAATTTTTCCATATTTACCTAAGTTAATTACAGTAAATTGTCAATTTCATTACCCATTTTTTTCTCTGTGTAGGTTGGTTCGGCCATTGATACCTTTCCATTAGTCAAAAGGTTTGACTTCTTGACTCCGGTCACCTTCAATTTCATGAGTGCAAAAATAATTTGTAGTGGGTCTTTGTGTTGTGGGAAAAGAAACCGCCCCCGACACCGCAACGCTAGCTTGTCCGCGCATTCATGCGGCAGCAGAACACCGCTACAGTCCTGAACAGACATCACAGAGCATCTTAAAATCACTACATTGTGTTCCCGAGTATGAAGTCAATCAAACCTTTCTCGTATTTTCTTCTTCTTATGCGTAGCACTATAGTCTCTATCGGTCCTTCGCTTCCCGCAAAAAGCACTTCCAACTGTCTCGGTCCATCGACTGCATCTTCAAATTCTTAAGCCGGAGCAGCAGTCCCTTGGTTCCCCCTCTGGTCTTGCCTTTAAGTTCTTCCGACGAAAACCGTTTTGGGAATCCGTTGTTCGTCCGTACGCTCCACATGGCCAGAACGTTGCAGCTTCCGCAATCTTATAATCGCTGACACCTTCTGCTCGCCACACATTTCATACAACTCATTATTGTATCGAGTTTGCCACTGGTCCCCGTCTAACTTCACTCCGAATATGTATGAGGATGCTTGGGTCAGAGTCCATGTTTCACGTCCATAGCATAACGCAGGTTTTACCACAGATTTGTATACTTGGAGCTTTGTTTTCCTGTGTATGCAGTTGGTCTTCAAGAAAATGAAAACATAATAAAATTTTTTATTTGCGAGCTGTATTCTTTAGCATATTTCTTCGCTTTCATCACCGGTTCCCGATACACAATTCTGCCCATTCGATCGCATTTTTACTGGAGTATTATTTATATTATTTGGTCGAATTTTTACTGGAGTATTATTTATACCTAGGTGGCTTCTCAATCCCGATTTTCGTCTGGAACCCAATATATGCATGTATTCAACCCTTCCGATGAAATATTTTACTGTCGTATGACGTTACCCTTATCATGGGGATGACGGTGCTGGAAAAGTTTATTCTTCACCCATATTTAATTTAACTCGGTTATTCCCACTGCCTTCAGCCTTGTAGCGCTATTCCAACATACTGTTGCTCTCGGCCCATACCCAGGTGCTCACGTCTGCCTTCTTAAGTTATACTTGTTCTGTATGTCCTAGCAATACGGTGCAAATTAACTATATGTTATCCTCTTCTGCAGCGCACCTCTTATCTGTGGTTGTGGGTAAGCCAACACAGCCAGTATTTCGATTTACCAGGCTGATTACGCTGTAGGGTTACCCTTGACTTCTGCATTTGGGTTTGTAGCTGCGATCCGTATATTACATATCAAGCGCATTTATTACAGCTGTACAGTTTGAAGAATTTCGTCAGCTGAGCCTTTTTATGGTTGGAAGATGAAGGTTAAACCCTGAGTGTGGGGCGCCCAAGAAGTCTGGACTCCCCACAAAACACACGGCTGTTGTGAGCTCTTCTTATCTTTTAGGACTGTCCGAACATAATGTGCCACATGTTTCCATTTGTCAACCGATCGAAGCATCTCCCGATTAGACCTATCCAGGGAGAGCACTCCTATTTCTTTGAAGACGTCCTGGCGCAGCCTGTTCCCATCTTTTTCGTGCAAAAAAAAAAAGTGTGATAAGCATCGTCTTTTTCTCTTGCGCAAAACCGCGCGGGACCGCGACTTACCAATCTTCTACAAGTAAGACTGAAAACACCTATAACCTCTCAAGAGCTGGGTTAGGTGCGCTCGATTGAGCTACGGTCTCAGAAGAGGTATGAAGCGCGCAGTCCATCTGCCCTTCACGTTGTTTACCCAGGATTACTACCAATCATTGAGTGAGCGTTGTCTCTCTTTGCGGGAAACTGTTTCCCTCGTGTCTTCATTTCGACGCAGGTAGATAGTACGGCGCCGAGCAAGCAAGAACATTTGATTTGGTCATTCAAATTATACGTTTGACTTCCTAGGTCCTGATCTCGTTTCGCAGGGACGACTTAAAAACATTTTTGCATCATAATTTTGGTTCTTATTTTTATCCTTCCGCACAGCTTTTTTCCTCGAGAACACAGCTCCTTCCCTCAGGAATGTAACCAGTCGTAGGCTACATCTGTAAGGACTCAGCTACCGAAACTGTTGAATGATTCTGCATATTATTTGCATTTGTTAGGCAGAACAAGTGCTTTAAGGAAGATTTTCTCGAAAAAAATTTTAAAATCCATCAAACGGCTTATACATACGAGTAGGGTATGCTCCTAATGGGTAGAAGTTTGATCACACCAAACTTCATGAAAATCGGTTTTCAGCACAAAAGCTACCGCCATGAGAGATATCTCATGCAAATCATAACACCCTCCCACACAAAGTACTGCCCACGGCTCGTACTCCTTGACTTCGGCTATCTAACTCGAAATGGATGGTGGTTCTGGCATACATTGAAAAGAGGTCATCATTCCTTCCGGACACGTTTGGTTAAAATAAGCGTTGAGGGGTAAAGTTTACTGATAGTTTCAATAGCAACTTCTGATACATACGAAAAACGTATACGGGTTGTGAATTTAGTACCATCCAATTAGCCTGACTGGTTGAAAAAGTTGTACTTGGATTATTCATTTAAATTAACTCTATTCAAATAGTATTTCCTTACATATAAGATCTATACACCAAAGCATGAAAGCTTGCTCTTCATTTCAAATCGCATACATAGCAATCAGAGAATTTCTACTTAATGTTGAACTCAAATGTTAGAAAGCTAAAATGCCTATTCCCTTAATCGTTAAGTTGTTTGATTAAAAGTACCCAATTTTAATTACTTTCACCGAAATTTCCTTCAAGCATTGCGTTTATGTTCACATTCCCTTTACTCACAGAAGGCACTATTCAATCAAAACCCGCTTTCGTTCTCAATTCCAATTAAAGCCCTGAACATTCAAATTTGATCACAATCAGCGCAACTACTAAATTGATATTTAAACTTTATTCATTCATTCGCGGTCCCTATGCGCACCAGCCTCCGAAAAGACAATGGACCGACCTCTTAAATAAAAGATCGTGCGATATGTGTTATCATGCACACGACCCAACTGAACATTGAGCAAGAGAAGGACTGGGTGACGGCGGCACCAATTGTTCCCAACTTTTTCGTATGCGGTCAACTTTAATATTAAATCACATGCTAAAATGCAAACTCTCATGTACATATTTGTATTAATTTAACATCTTACATCAGCGAAGAAGAAGTAGTGAGTGTCATTGCTCTTTGGAGTTATTAGATAACAACCACTGGCTGGCTCCACTAGCACAGCACACTCAACTACTTTGTTAATATAATAAGCGTTTCTTCTGCGAAACGTTGAGAGGAACCATCAGTGTCGGGTGGTTCAGCTATTGTTTAGTAATGGCATGTTATCAAATTGATTATTGTAACAGCATGAACAGCAGCAACAAATTTTTTTCTGCCTTGATTATGATGTTTGAATTGAGATATACCAACCAGGAAGCCAAATTTTGTGCTTTACAGTAGGAGCTATTTCATAATTCGGGAAGTAAGTAGAGGCCTGCATGGAATTGAATAATACAAAGGGCGCTTTGTAGTACTCGGAAAATTGGATAATATGTGACATCTTTACGGAAATGATTTCCAGATTGATAGTATTGTATAGTATTCGTGACGACAATCGGATCATGTGTATAAATTGTGTGGAATCCCTTGGGCGTAGTTAAATAGGTTAATGAGATTATGTGAGCAATTGGTATTTGTGAAGATAAAAGAGAAATAGCCTTGTGTGCTTAGTGAACAGTCACATTTCCAGGTCAATAGAAGCTTTTCTTTTGTTAAGCACATCTCCTGTAAGAATCTTTAAAGTTCAGTTCTGATAATAGAGAGGTTAATCAGATTGAAAAGGGCGTTTAGGCCAATACGTTTACTTGAAAAAGAATATATTTATATAAAGTAAGACACTTGGCTGTTCGTACACGTGAGAAATAAAACTTTATGTATTGGTTTTTCGGGATCGAATCAAAAAACCTACAATTTTTGGAAAGCAATCCATTATTTATTTCATGTTTAGTATGACAATAACAAAACACTCGCAATTTTCTAAATATTTTTAATGATATTATAAAGCTAAACAAATCGCTTTTGGAATTGATACCACTTTCATACAAATTTCTATCTAGAGAAAAATAAAAACGCTTAGAATTAACTAATATAATAAATCGAGCAATTTAATGAAAGGAGAAAAATCAAACTTTATTCAATCTACATTACATTGATTTAAAAATGTAGAACAAGCACGAAAAGAGTCAGTTGTAGAAGAGTAGAATTTTTTGGAATTAGATCCCGAGGCCTAGTCTGAGGTTAGGGCTGGGAGCGGTTATAATGGGAAATTCGTAGTGCTGCTTTATAGAAAAAGTAGTCACAGCTTGCTGCTTGGCGGGTATCCTCTCAGTTATGTTGGCAGAGCGTTGATGGGAGGCAAAATACGATATCGAGCCGGCGCACAGTGGGGCCGAATACCTCGAAAGTTGGTAAAAAGTCAAAAATTGATCCCTTTTCAAGATCTTGGAATCGATACCTAACACCTGTGTGCAGGTGTTTGTAGATAATCAATACTCTGAAGAAGAATCTTATGCTTGTAGGATCATTTCAAAGTTGACTTCCCACTAGAGAGGATGTATGCGCGAAAAAATGCTATAACTTTATATTAGTCTATATAGTGCTAGTGAAGTTTTTCCCACTTCTTCCAACATGAATACAATACCTGCAGATATGTTTCCTTATTAAGAATATTAGTTATTGAAATCCCATTTGATGATAATACGAGGGTGGTCCGAGAAGAAATTAGCCTCACTGCTCGATCGTGTAGTACATGCTCCTAGACGACTACTATCAAAATTTCGGCCGAATCGGACTCGTAGTTTTCTTTTTCCAGCGTGTGGCAGCCGGCGTGTCCGCGGATTTTAGAAAAATGGAAAAAGAGCAATATCTGTTGGTGATTCGGTTGTTAATTTTGGAAGGGAAATCGCGCAGCGAAATCAAAGAGCACTTGGATGCTGTGTACGACGCCTTTGCTCACTCCGGACAACAAACGCAACCTTGAGATTGTTTAAGCGCAATCTGAAGGAGTTTCTGCGTCGTTTCGTGACCGTCGACGAAACATGGCTCCACTGGTATATACCAGAGACCAAGGAGCAGTCGAAACACTGGACTTCACCCGGCGAACGTGCTCCAAAGTAGGCGAAGACTGTCCTATCAGTCGGAAAAGTGATGGCCACCGTTTTCTGGATTCATAAGGAGTAATCTGCATCGACTGCCTGGAGAAGGGCAAAACGTCACATGAAAACGAATTGCAGCAATAGGGCCCCATTTGGCGACGAAAAAAGTGCTCTTCCACCGTGACAACGCACGGACACACACCTCTGCCGTCGCCACGATTAATTGGTCAAATTGGGCTACGAAATGCTACCCCATGCAAGCCATGTGCTACTCACACGTTGACGAAGGCCATAGCAACCTAGAAAAACGGTCAATAATCGTGAGGTCTTGCGAAGTAGTTAGTAGACCGATTATGTCAAGGTGAACGTTCTGGAACCGCTTGTCATGTATCTGAAAGGTTTGAAAGGGACTTCGATCTTCAATCACTGGCACGGCAGGCAATTATGGGCCTAGATTCGAATATCCTCCTTCATATTCACACACACGCATTTGCTGGCTATGGTTTTAAGCGGAACACGGCCACTTGTATGCGAGGGCTGATGAAAAGTGTCGAAAATCTTTTTGCGCAAGCTCGAAGGAACAAAAAGATGCACGCGTGGTAAGAAACGATCAACCACCTGCAGATTTTCATCCATTAAAATTTGAGGGAAATACGATCATTGTTAAATAATTCCTGCAAGTCGGTGTGGTTCCTTTGCTTCCCAGCTAACTTCTTCAAATCGATTAAAACGGTTGTCGATATCGCTTGGATCCTAGATAACGCATCCACAACATCGTTGCGTGGGTCTGGAATATATCGGAAGTCCGTGCCAAACCGCGAAATAAAATTCAAAGAGAGAGAGAAGAATCTTTTGCAGCTGGCTGCATGAAAGCATACACAAGCCGTTTGTGGTCCTTCAGCATATGGAAATCTGTTCCTTTCGAAAAGTGTCGAAAATGGCGGACACTATCGTAACCCGCTAGCAGTTCGCGATCTTATACGCTGTACGTTGTTTCTGCAGCGGATAGTTTCCTTTGGTAGAACGCCAGAGGCCTGTTTCTGCTCAAGCATAGCTCTCACTGCGACTTTAGATGCGTCTGTCGAGAGCCAGTGTGGTTCATAAGATTTAAAATGTACCAGAATTCGACATTTGCCAGACTAATCTTGCGCCGCATCGCAGGGCCCAAATGCAACGCACAAGAATATTGAATTCACGTTTGAGATAGTAAAAGTGGGGAAATTACCATTCATGAATATACTGGTGAGAAGAGAAGACATAAGCAAGATACACAGGAAAGGAACAGATATGATGCGAATCATTCCTAGCAAAACGAATAATAGTGACCAACACAAAATGGCACCATTCAATCATTCACTTCATAGGATGTTTACGCTGCCACTTGGCAAAGAAGGAATGAAGAATACACAGAATTACATAACGAGGCGAGCGTAGAAAATAGTTATGAAAAGAGAGAAAAAAAGGTACAAAACGATGCAAACCTGAGGAAAGAAAATTAAAAAAAGAATACCAATGGCCGAGTTTGCTCATACGTTTCAGCCTGCTGCCGTCCTCAAACAGGTAAATCGAGTTTACTTGGACAAAAAAGACGCGACGTTGAGTAAAAGAAAGCAAGACCAAAGAGTCTTGAAATTTACCTAACGACTTGGGCACACGCACTGCAAAAAGTGCATAACTATCAGATGGCGCTCAAAAATTGTTCTAAGTCTCAAGGCAATCATCTTCTATCGATAGCTCAAGGGGGAAGATCTTGTATGGGAGATCGGAAATGCGTTTTTGGTCTCAGGATGAAGCCAGTCAGGATTCACATCGCATGTACGTCGCTCGTGTTCACTTGACGGCTGACAATGAAATCGACTCAGAGATACACATACAGTGAAAAAATATGTATCGTATAGAAAATGGACATCGGTGTAATGTTGGACCATTGGACCATTGGACCATGCAGACTTAAGACAGGGCTCAGCTAACCTGAATGTTGATGTCGCAATTCTGTTTGAGACTACGTATTGCTACATTGTTCAACGCCCCTAATCTACACAAAGTCATATGCATCCATCCTTTTTTAGGACTTTGTCAGAGGAATTTTACAAAGATCTACTAGTTCCACATCCTGCTTGTCTGTCCGTCCGTCTATCTGTCCGTTACAGCAAGTTTTCTCAGAAACTATAAAAGTTACAAAGTTTGAATTTATAGGAAGGTCAGAAGTGTTCTCCTCTCAAATGCTACAATCTTTTTGAAAGCTTTGAAGGGGGCCTCTCATTGCACTGAAGTTACTAAAGATAGTCGAGGGGGGTATCAAATGAAAGGTCTTGATTAGGACTTTTAGAATCTGAAGTAGAAAAGTCAATTATCTGATTGATGCCTGTATAAAAATTTTCAGGTTTAACTAGATAGTAAAATCCGCCGAAACTTGTTGCCTCCGTACACTCCGTAATCAGTATGCTGCAAGTACTTTGTTTCAGACGACAAAAGTGTGTAATGTGTTTTGCCATGGAAAATCGAACATGGACTCTCAGATGATGTAGCAGAAGTGTATACATATTTCTGATTTATAAAGTTTTGATCTTGGAGTAATGAAGTAAAAGCGCGCATTTGTATTATTATAATTTCGATCTGAGTCGTTTATGTGACAAGCCTTTCACTCATTGTTCAACCCTGAAAAACTCGTGTTAACTTGGCTATTCAATTGTTCAAATACGTGAAACTTTGTTTTTTCTTAAATTTGTATCGCTGATAAAGAAACATACCATAAAAATTAAAAAAAAAAAAAGATATGAAAAAATTACCTTTACCCTCAAATTTTTCAAACCATTTAACAATCTATTTCTTTTCTTTACAGGTGAGTCTTTAAAGCAGATTAGCCAAATAATTTGGTCTTACTGCATTGTCTGTAAGTGCTTCTTGCCTAAAGTTTTTCGAACATGTTTGCTGCGGAAGGTTTCCCATTTAATTTATTCAAATTATAAAGGTACCTGCGACCGTACACTTGCGATGTACAAGTATTACGATTATTTTAAATCATAAAATAATTACGAATTACTTTAAATCAACAGTAAAATAGCGTTATATGTAGTGTATTTTGTAATAACTGAGGTGCAGACGACAATATTAACGGTAGGGTGAAGTATATAAATCCACGTTGAGTGGTTATTTTGAAGAAAACATGCCATCAGATGTATTGATCTTCCGTCGACTAACAATTAAGTTGTTTAGCGGATTTGAACTGTGAAACTTACTCAATTTTTTCCTAAACTTTTAGATTTTGGTTTTTTTTTCTTGAATATTTTGGTCAGCCAGGTGTTATGGGATGATTATGTAAGAAAGTAAGGATGAAGCCTAATATCCGCGTGTTCAAAAATATACGGCTCTCTCAACAATAACCCATGAGTTCTCATTACCTGCCTCATATAATAGTCCGGTCGGAAAGCAGCAATGATCTTAATGATTCCGCGATGCCATTTATCACAAATGACACCTCGCCTTAATGAAGTACGATTATGACACAGAACCAACTAATAGAATTGCTATTTTTTCGAGTAAAAGGAGTACCCTAGTGGAGAACATGCCAAGTAGAGGTCCATTTTATTAAAGTCACAATTTCAGAGCCTACCCTTTGATTCAGCAACTTATGTCACTTTTTATTTAAAAACACATTTATAATTTCAAAGCAGAGCCACAAACAAAAAAATTACCATAAAAATATGTCAAATTTGCGAGTTGACTGAAACTTCGCCTGAAAGGTAGGCATCCGCCTGTTGTGAATGCAGGTAGGACAAACTTCACGAGAATATTCATTTTACTCGAAAATCTTCGCCCTTTTGACTTGATTGTATTTCGCGTAAAAATTCAAACCAGTTGTTGATGTTTTTGTTCCGCATGTGTATACTATAAATGGGTTTTACATAAGCATTGACAGTGTTTCTTTGCCATTGTGGCCAGCCTGATCGTCTCCGACGCACCGAAACCGATAGTAATCATTTTTTATTTCCATCCTAACAACACACCCAATTATGCACTTTTGTATGGTGTTATACTAAAATACAAAACCCTATTGATAGCACGACGTGGGTTTGCCTATCCGTCAGTCTATTCGTTACAGCAATTTTTCTCTGAAACAATAGAAGTTACAGCCATCAAACTTTGTCAAAAGGTCGAAAATGATGACCTCTTGAGGTTTTGGGACAAACATTTTTGTTCAGTCAGTTTTCAGGGGGTCCCCCATTTAGGAGGGCAACTCTTAAATAATTTTTGCACATCATAGTAGTCGAGCCGGGTGTCATATGAAAGGCCTTAATATGATCTTTTCATAACACGTCCTCAATTACCTAATCAGTCTCGAGTTGGGCTGGAGAAGGGGAAGTGAACGAAATTTTCGCGTACCTCGGTCGCGGTTGGATATCTTTGATTCCAAAAATCCGATAATAAGTCTTTATAAGTACAACAACAACAACAACAAATGCCTCAGAAGTTGAGATTCGTTCTACTCTTTTATATCGAAAAGCCGTCGGGCCTGCTTATTTTGCTGAACAGACGCGTTTGGGCTCGCTTGAGTCATCTTCAGTGTCGTTGAATTTTATTAATTCTATGTTTTTGTATGCGTATCTTTAAATTCAGTGATGCCATTTATAAGATTGTTCTATCTTGAAAATTTTGGAAGGATCGACTAGTATTTAAAAAAGTTAGTGTTTTGAATTTTACCGTATTTCAAAAACAAAAATACGTAACTAAAACTGTATGTCCTTCCAATCTTCTCAAAGGATTTGCACAAAAGTTTCAGGAAGGATATGTATCATGCATATCTTTCAGGATTTGTTCAACAAGTGATATCAATATTGAGCAACTTTGCACCATTTTCGCCAACTTCAGCATTTACTGTACAGGTTATTAATTCTTGATTGAATTCATTAGTGAATGGCTTAAAATGAAAGCCTACATATGTGTTTGTTGAATACAAAACCCTTCTGATGGGGGCATACCCCTGTCTACTCAAATGGTCAGGTGATTAGGCCTAGAGAAATTATAGTGCTTAAAGTCCATCTCCAACTGCATGTTTTTAGTTTAAAACTACGCCAGTACCCAAAATAAAGATAAATATTCTGGAAAAAATTACGATTTGAGGCCTGTCTGCTATTTATTTATTTCGTGAATTCATCACTAGTCTCGTAACAGGAGGTGTGAAGTACTCAAAAGTACCTGAAATTTCTTTAAAACAAAAGATGTATGAGTATCCCTTTCCTTTTCTGGAGTTCCATTATGTTTTGATTACTTAGACAAAATCCACAACACCCCATCACCGCCACTGCTTCTTCTTCGTACCAGGCCTTCTCCTCCAATTTCACAATCCAAGCAGCGATAAACCGTCTTCGTTGACTGAGTCAGACCAGCGTTTCTTCGGTTTCTCCACTGGTCTCCCCCTTCAGTTCTCCCAACGAATACCTTTTTGGGTACCCGTTATTCGTCCATACGATTCTTGTGTCCAGCCCATTGCAGCTTCCGCAGTCTTACAATCGTTGAGACCTCCAGCACGTCAAAAACTTCATACAGCTCATGATTGTATCGAATTCGCCATTGGTCACTGATAGTGTCTGCAAAATATCGGATCCACACTATCTTTGTATTTCTAATAATTATGGTACGGATGATAGTACTTTGCTAATATACTGATGTCATTCTCAGCCATGGGGTGCTTACTCATGAAAGTAAGTCACCTGCAGGCGATGAAGTGGCGTTTTCTTTCCATATCTCTTGAATACGAGTACCTATATCCCTTTAATATCGATTCCTACGCCGATAGAAAAAAAACTATAGTAAAATTACCTGTATTGGCTCAGTAACATTATTTTATTGGAACTATGAATACATCTAGTACGTTAAAATCATAAATAAGTGTAGCCAAATTACATAAGTCACGCTAGGTAAATTTGCAAGATAATAGTGTAAATCATACTAAACTAAAAAGCTTTAGGCATACTAACGGCCACAACAATGAGTTTAGGGAAGAAAAGGTGGTTCAATGATTCTGGTCCATGATTTCGAGCGTTCGATTCCAGCCCAACTCTCTGAGTATGTTTAAATTTGAATGAATAAAATGTTTAAATAAATTAGAATGAATAAAATGTTAAATAAATTAGAACGAACACAATGAGCCCGACTAGAAATGTATGGTATGGCTAAACGGGCATGAGCGTCGACTGCAGAAAAAGTGTGGCATGCCTAATTATAACCTAATGTGGTACGGTTAATTAAGGCACTGCCTAATGTGGCTCTAACAAGGACCTGATTAGGCAAGCCGAGGTTATGCAAGTTCGTAGTTTCCACCTTTTAATCTGGTGCACAAATATAAACGCACGTCCAAAATAAAATATTCCAAGTAGGGGTGAGATTAAGAATTTTTCCATTTTCCCAAATTTAAGCATGCCTAATGGGGGGTCAGTTCGGCATGAGTTAATAAAAGGCGTTTTTTCTTTTATTGTACAGACTTTATTCCATGGCGGTTGGAATTGAAGTGACTTAAAATTCTTAATTCTACTTATAATCTATGCATCTACCAAACATCATACGATGCATCGCATGCTTATCTAAGCAAATTTCGTTTGTGCACAAGTATTATGCACAGACGTTACGTAATTAAACACCATGCATATTCCATTCATTATACATACATTGTATGGAAATGCTGATGTGTACAAAAAGATAGAAAAAGATAGTAAAATGTTATTATCAATAACTCGCCCTTCCTAGTTATTACTTTTACTCCTGAAAAAGTTATCCAAATGGTGTATGAATTTTCTTTTTTGGCGATTTCTCAATTTGATTTAATTTGGCTGCTAGCTGGTTCATGAAGGCTGCTGTTAAGCACTTGCTAATTGTTTCAACGATGCTGTTGTTTTTGATGGCGTGGGGCTCGATTACGTGGTATACCATTTTGTATCCTTTGATTATCTGTACTTCTCTCCATTTGATGATCGCATATCCTTTCGAGTTGTCTATTGGCTGTACTTCAATAAGTTGTGGTTTAACTGTAACTATACTAAAAAGATATATTAAATGTTGAAATATTTTCATTATGAAAATAACTGTTTCTCGAGCTCCTTTGCTTTGATTAGTTGGTCACTTGGGTTTTTAATTGTTTTTATTTCTTCGTTTACGAAGTTTTTCGCGGATTCCATTTCCTTTTCACTTTTAAGTTTGCTTACTATGTTTTGTATCAATTTTTCGCGGATGGGTGTATGCCTTTCAAGTAATGGTACGGAATGTCTATTTTTAGTGTCTTGGTACCCTTATATTGCTTAATAAGCTTAGGATGCACTTTTTCTTGTTTAGTTATATTAAAGTTATTTTTTATTTTATTAACTATATATCTTTTAGGTTGTCTCATATTTCTGTGCACTTTGTCCGGTTTATTTAACACTTATTGATTTCCACTTAGATTTGGTAGTTGCACTCTGTTTTTATTATATTTCCTTGCACGCTGTTGTTTATATTTATTTAATGTTTCCTTCACCGTGGTCCAATTGACTGTGTGGAGTTCGACTTCCGCTGGTGTACACTTATGTGACACATGATACGCTCTGTTGTAGGCATCCGTTGCTATGCGTATTATTTGTTCTGCAGACAAGTGTGTGTCTTGGGCTCTAATTATTCTTATTATTTCGCTTAAGGTTCCATGGGCAGCGTTGATATCCGCGGTTCCATTGTGGTTATTCAGACACGTAATATGATCAGTTATTTGCTGTTGTTGCAAGAATTTGATGAAGATATGATTGTCATAGTCGTTTTCCATACATACAAGTACGGGTTTTGGCTATGTGTCGAATATTTTTTGCAATACTGCAATTTGCGTCGTCATGTTCTTGTCCTCTATGTAGTGTGATAATAGGATTTTGAGAATCTGTCCATGATGGTGAGGTACATGTTTTGATCAATCGTAAATACATCGAAAACGATTTCTTGTTTCGGTTGTTCTGGGATGGTTATTGGGATGTCTTCGTATTTAGGTCTATTCCTTTCGTACTTATTTTTCTGGCAAATAATCCAATTGTTGATCATCTCCTATATATGTTTCCTGGCGTTCTGGAAATAGTAGTTTTTGTAGAAATTTTGTAGATTTTCCCAACAACCTCTATGGTATCCCTTAATATGGTTTTCGGTGATGATTTTATCAAACTCGGTTCTGTTTGTTATTGTTTGTTTCAGAATATTAGTTCTTGTAAAATTGTTAACTTTGTTTGGGAATAGGTTTACAATAATGTTTTGTAATTTACAAAATTGATTATCCTGTTCTATATATATTCCGTGATTTTGGTTCGGATTGACGTTCTCTTTTACCCATTCTGTAAGTTTATTTTCGTCGTTTATTAGTTCATCATTAATTGTGTACACATTATTGTTGAATTGTTTAGTTTTGGTTAGTACGCTTCCCCATATTATTTGGTTTTTGTATTGGTTTACTGGGTGATTTTTCATAACGCCTCGTTGCTTGCTCTGAAATGTTATCGATTTCCATTGTATTGATTTCTGATCTTGGTGGTCTTGATAGGTAATCTGCCCCACCGTTCGTTTTTTATTTAATTTCATAATCAGAGTCGGTTAGCTGTTGCTTCCAACGAAATAATTTAGAGTGTCGGTCTTTATGGTTTTCCAGCCATTGCAGGGGCTTGTGATCGGTTTTGATGATAATTTGACGTCCGTAAATATAATGACGAAACTGTTTCAGTGTCCATATTATCGCGAGCAGCTCCTTCTCAATCGTCGAGTAGTTTCTTTCAGCTTTGTTTAACGTTCTACATACGTAGCCTATGGGTCGCCCTTCCTGCTCCAGAACTCCCCCAATTGCATAGTCTGATGCATCTGTTGCTATCTCGAATTTAATGTTATAGTCGGGTGTCTTGAGAACTAGTTCTCAGTCAATATACTTCTTAGTTTGTTAAAGGACTGTATAAATCTCGGATTTAAGTAGTCTACCTCTTGGTCTTTCCGTAACGCATTGGTTAACGGCTCTGCTATTTTGGCATAGTTTCGGATGAATTTCCCATAATATCCGATTAGCCCTAAAAACGATCGCAATCGTTTTATGTTTTTGGGTATTTGCGCCTTCTTTATTTTCTTCAGATATTTGTCATCTGGTTTGAGTCCTTCTTTTGTTACTTTGTTTCGTGGAAAAATCGTTTCGTGTTGGAAAAACTTGCATTTCTCTAGCTGAATGCGAAATCCGTGTTTGCGTATGATTTTTAGCACTTTTTTTGTGTTGTCAACTATTTCTTGTAGGCTATGTCCAAATATAAGTATGTCGTCTAAACACACCACGCATTTGTCCGGTATAAGTTCGTTCAACATATAATTGACCGCTCTCTGGAAGGTTGCAGGTGCTGTGCACAAGCCAAATGGCATACGTGTGAAATGATAATGCCCGAAGGGTGTTAAAAATGCTGTTTTTTCCTGGTCTTCTTTCCTGATATTAATCTGGTGATACCCGCGTGCAAGGTCTACGTAGTACTACGAAGTACGTGCAATTTCCCATCACGTGAAGGTTTTCCTCCATATTTGGTATAGGATAACGGTCTTGCACTGTTATGTTATTTAGCTTCCTAAAAACGATTACTAAACGGTGTCTAGGTTTCCCATCTAAACCTAGTTTTTTGCTAACAAGGCAGCAAGGTGCATTATATGGTGATTTTGAGTTAACTATGATCCCCAAGCCTAGTATCTCCCGTACTTGTTTTTTCAATTCGCCCTTTAGTGAGGTAGGTGTTCTGAATGGTTTTATGTAGATTTGATTATCGCTCGTGAGTTTGATTCCATGTTCCAAAATATCTGTAACCGAAATTGGTTCATTCTTGTAGTAAGTTACGTCCTTAAATTCTTTCAATAGTTTCTTCACTTCATGAATTTCTTCTGTGTTGAGGTTTTGATACAAATTTTGCTGGATTAGCTCCTCTTGAGTCTCCGTTTGCACAAACTGGTTGATTTCTTCCTCCGTTAATGTATTTTCCTTCGTCGGTTCTGGTTCCTGTTCCTTTGGTATCAGAACGCCTTTGCTCGGATGAAATGCTAGTTGCAGTTCATGGATTATGTCCATACCTATTATAGCATCGTAATGTCGGCTAAATGTATCAATTATTTTGAAGGTTAGTTTTTCCGCAACTTCAGGAATAGTGAGTGACGCTGAACATGAAGAATATGTATCCCCACTTATGGTTGTCAATTTTACACATTTTGAATCACGTATCGGCAAATCGAGAGGGTATTTCATTATAGATACCACTGCTCCAGTGTCATATGGAATTCTAATGGGTCTATTATTTTCGACGATACGGGTTTTGATTATGGGTAGTTTATTTTGTAAGTCAGTATCCAAAGTGTTATAGTTTTCAATATTAATGTGGTTACTCTCAGTTGGTAACTTGTGTAATAATAGTTGTAAGTCACGTATTTGATTTGTATTTCTTCCTGTGTTAAATTGATATTGTCCACTGACATTCGCGATATGTGCGAGTTTTGGTTATTTGATTTGCGAGTTAGGTGTGATTTATCTACATCCATTTGGTTATTGTCGTTTCCCGGTTGTTGTATTTATTATTATGTTTATTATCCCCGTTTTCCCGCGGCTTATATTCTTTTTTGTCGGAATTATTTCCTTTGATATAATGCGCTTCGCGTTTATAATTTTGGTTGTATCCTTTATCTTGGTTGTTATATTTGTTATTATTGTCCTTGGACTGATTGTTTGAATAGTTTTTATTGTTGTTGTTAAATTTTTTGCTATGGTTAATGTTTTCATTTTTATCGTTTGAATTACGACTTCGCTCTATTTTATTCAAAATATCTGGTATTTTCATTAAGGTGTCAAATGCTGAATAAATGTCTTTACAAGCCATTACTGGTGCGTGTTGTTCTGTAGTTAGTTGATTTCTGAATTGATTTTAAACAAATTGTTCATTCTGTTTTTTGTATAACCGGAATCTGGTTCCATAGATGATCTAATATTTAGATCAGCTAATTGGTCCATTAAAGAATCTTAGTAGTCACGTAAATTCTTGAAGTCTTTTACGCTACTTTTAACTGCATTTGCCATTATTGCCATGTGTTCCTGGTGAATTCCGTATTCTTGGAGTAATGCCTTACTTTTTGTGCTCTACCTAGAACGTGTGTTGAAATTTCGTATCCCAAAATGGCGATGTCGGTTTGTTCGAGTCCTTCTGCCTCTGCGAATAACTTGTCGACGATTTCAACCCATTGTTGCACTTCGATTTTTTCTGGATCTCCGTTGAAATTAGGAAGTTTTTCTATTTTCTTTAAAATGTATTCGAATCTCGCCTTTTTCTCCACTGTAGACATTTCACTACTTGGTCCTGCTGTCGCCATTGCGTTCCCAGAATGATTTTCCGGTGTTTGTACCACGAATTTCTGCTCAAACGATTTGATGAGTTTCTCTACTTTGTTCTCGCTGCAATAACTTTCGTTGATTGTTTCTAGCTCATCGCTCACTTCTAGTATTTAGAATTTGTGTGTACTTACCAGGTTTTCGTACATTTCCTGATAGTAATGAATGGTCTCTAATTCTGAATGTCTTGTATGACGTACAACGTTCACTTCGGGTTAGTTAGTTTTACACTTGTTATATACCTGTATAGTTGTTATTATTATTAGTCCCGTGTCTGCGGCTTACTCCGATTTTAGTTAAGTAATTTTACACCGATTATAGACGGGATAAAGTTAATAGGGAAATTTAGAAATCGGGTTTTTGTATTAATTCTTTCCGATATTTCCACATTAAATTAAATTATTTATTTCGGAGTGAATTATAAGTTTTTCGCGTTAAACTGTTTTTCTTTTATTGTACAGACTTCATTGACGGTTGGAATTGAAGTGACTTAAAATCTTAATTCTACTTATAATCTATGCATCTACCAAACATACGATGCATCGCATGCTTATCTAAGCAAATTTCGTTTGTGCACAAGTATTATGCAAAGACTTTACGCAGTCAAAAAGGTAATTAAATACCATGCAGATTCCATTCATTATACATACATTGTATGGAAATGCTGATGTGTACAAAAAGATAGAAAAAGATACTAAAATGATATTATCAATAACTCATGCCTAACTCGAGAAAGCAAAAAAAAATCTGCATTCGGTAAGCTTGACTAAAAATTCAGTTTAGGAAGTGATTAGGCATGTCTGAACGGGCATTATTTCATCTTTTCCTGAGTAGAACAATTTTAGGTACTGATAGTGTCTTCCGCATTGAGATCTATCATGGCTTTCTTAAACAAATCCTAAACAGAAAAATTTTAGCTGAAAAAAATCGAGAAAAATAATCGAGGTGCCTAAGATCGGCATTGCCTAACGCGGTTCTAATGGAAGGTTAATGCGGCATGCTTAATTTAGAAAAATTCAAATCAAAACATTTCTCACTGTAAAAATAATTTGTACATACGATATAAACGAATCGATTCATAAGTAAGGGAATCGATTAATCGATTCGAGTTAACGAATCTAAACGTACAAAGCTTTAGATTACCCACTAACCAACTCCCCTGTCAACCTGGGAACCTAGCCTAGAATTGTTGAACGCATACCTTCGACCTGCCTCTCGTTTTCGGGCGCCTTCGGGTTACAAAAATCTCGTTTTTAGTGGAAAGGAAGCCACGGGAAGATATTGCTAGGAAAGAGGCCCCCGCTCTCGATACCTCTGAACGCTCAATTTGCCTTATTTATCTTTCAGGATAGCCCGAGCATAATGTGCTACACAGTTCCATTTGTCAACCAATGTAAACATCTCTCCAATTATAGTCTCCGGGCAGAGACGTTAGGATTAACACCTGTCGCCATTCTCGACCAGATAGAGTGGCACTGTCAGACCTTCTTACTTCTTCTTTTCTGGCTCTTCAGTTCGTTTGATCATCTTGCGTAAACGTTGTCTAATTTAGCTTTATTTTGAATCACTTTGGGCTTTGACCTTCGAATCTTTGCTGAAAATGTTTTGTTTCAAAACATTTGAGTTTGTAAATTCTTCCTGTTACTATTCAAAAGTATTAGAAATTTTTTAACACTTTCCACGCTTCGTTTCATACCATTTCTGGGTGTTGCCCTACTAAATGCTTAAACGCTTCAATTTGAAAAGACATGTCCCATGGTTTATCATGCGAAACAATCATTGACAACATTATTATTTTCTGCATCTCTTAAAATTTCTTTGGATTTTTCACATCGTCATTTAAACGCATTTTTTCTGGCTGGGATTCGAACCTGGCATTATGAGATTACCGAGCAGAAGTGTATGAAAAGCAAAAAACCGGCTTTGAATTCTCTAAAAAGGAAGAAATATGTTTCAAGGAATTGATGCCAAGTCAATTTACCCGTTTGCAGATAAAAATATGCAACTACTACTATGTTCACTACTATGAATGAAATCAGGATAATTATTTTGGCACCGATTGCGTGAATTTTATTTCATCCTCTTTGGGGCACTTTTTTCAGTTCTTATTTTTTTTTAAGTCTTTTTCATTCTTTTAAAATTTCTTTGATGCCACCGCTTAGACTTTTAACAACTATTCTGTCATAGACTGAATATGGTGCATTTCATGTAATGTATCCCAACTTATGCATGTTAGAAGCAATATTCAGCCTTGATGTTTTTATTTATTTAACTAATTCATATTATCTTTGCTCAACTCGGTAGGTACTCCATATTATTAACATGTATGAAAAAGCTTTGATATTTCATTAAAAGTGCTCTCCGAGATTCCTTATATGATCAGCAGTAATATCTTTGCATTTTGTATTGCATAACTTCAATATACGAGTACAACAAACATTGCGCACTGCATCTATAGACAAGCTCGTAGAGCTGGTTTTCTTAAAATCTTATATATGTAAATTCCTGAGATGCAATGTTCATTCGTGTTGTTAAAACAACATACTCAAGCTATAAATAGAATGCCAGATATTTCCACAATAAAACACAGAAAACACGCAAACATTACAAATTGCTTTTAAATACGTGGCACACTTCAACACGCTATCTATGAAACTATTCATTCATCCGTTCTAAACATTACATACTCGTAGACGTTCTTTCGAACTCTGACCAAACCGACAAAAAAGCCAACAAAGCACGACAAGGTTAAATTTTTAATTAATTTATACTTTCAATCTGAAATGAAAAGTTTTTTCTGTAGAATATCAATTCTGTGTATGTACATATTTCAATTTATTAAATAAAATATTTTTTGAGCTCATATATGTATTATGTTATCTTTTGATCAAGATCAAGTGAATGTATCTTCAAGTATTCCGTTCGAATTCATGTTTTTGCTGCATAGGAAAGTTGACTACATACTTTGAGCGGGCTTTTGTTGCAATTTTTTCAACACGGGATGCAGAACGAGCTATCAACTAGTTTTCATCTTCTCAGTAACTTGACGTCGGTATGCAAACGAATTGCTACAAGTTCTTGCAACTTGTGTTCAAAGCGGATACACTATTTATCGCAATAAAACTTTTAACGAATTGACTTATTCTACAATTTTGCGAATTTCATGGAAATGAAGCTTTTATAGAATTCCAATCCAATTAATCCTTCTACGACAAGAAAGAAAAAAGTTCAGACTTCTTTGTATTTGTTCCTAACATTTAAATCATAAATTTAATTTTTAGCGGTTGCTTATTAAAAATGTCAATTGAAACAGCTGAAATCAATTCAAAAAATAATTAAGCCTACATATATTTAAGCTTTAAAAATTTTAAAATTCTTGCCATAAACAATGTTTAATTTATTTTCGCTTGACGCAAAAGCATAAATTTCCCATTTTATTACCTTTGACTTCATACATCCAAATTAGAAATTATGCAAGAACACATACGCAAAGTATGAATATTTCATGTTCACTAATGGGACGAGAAAACTCGTACGTGGAATTCTGAACTAATGGAAAATTATTATACTACTTTGCCTTTCGAGGAAAATTGAAAAAGTGTTTTGATAAGAATTATTCAATTTTCACAATTTCCCCCCTTTCAGCTTTCATAGGTTCACTGTTGCGAAACTGCAAACAAACTGATCAACACTTCAACACTATTTTAATTTACTCAATTGGAAATTTATTATGCAATTTTGAATGCATGGATTGATAAATTTCCTCGTATTGGCGTATGGAAGTTCTATTGAACAAACACATACGTCGTGTTTTTGCGTACGAAATATGGAACATCTGTTTCAATTGAATTTTCAATTATCCGTTATCATTTCATTTGTTCAATCAGCAGGTTTTCAAATTAAAGTTATTGTTGATTGTTTTATACTTTAAAAACTTAGCTTAAATTTGAAAACTAGCGTATTTAAACGTAAATTACAGTCTAAGTTATTGGTTTATAATCAGGTATTTATAATCAGGTATTCCAATAAAACTTAAATACATAATTTTTAATGAAAATTTAAATGTTTACAAATTCCACGACAATATTTTTTATTAAAATGAAATCACAAAAAATTGTTGTTATAATTTAATTTTTAACTTGTTACGAAATGTTAGGGATTTCACCTAACACGCTCCGATTGGGGGCTCCCGGGTCGCGACAAGCTAACTTGAAGATGGGCGTGAGCGCCACGTACTTGCTCCACTGAACCCCGAATGAGCCGCCAAACGAGAACGCGGCTCGTCGGAGTGACTTGT
This sequence comes from Odontomyia ornata, assembly GCA_963969285.1. Classification (NCBI taxonomy): domain Eukaryota; kingdom Metazoa; phylum Arthropoda; class Insecta; order Diptera; family Stratiomyidae; genus Odontomyia; species Odontomyia ornata. The sequence continues at coordinate 206,489,249 of OZ017741.1, forward strand.
CACTTGGAGGGTTAGGCGGCCTAACCCTTTTGTTCCTAACATCTCAAACCTCCTATTTAGCTAATTTTTTTAAACGAAGAACTCGCAACCTACTTTTTCTACTTCCAACCACAAGTAAAATTGAAAAATGGAAGAATAAATTAGTAGTCGAAACGCTCCACTCTTCTCCACTCCAACCAAGAGAAATCAGCCACTCATAAACGAAATCAAGATTAAGGAAAAAACGACCGTTAAATTTTAACACTTTCTTTGCTATTCGAAATTAAAAAAAGAATACAATCCACTCAAAAATTTAATCACAAAAGGAGAAATAATTTGCCAATAATTAAAATCTTGAAAAAATCAAAACTTAATTATTGTGCCCTAATACCTTTCGCTGATTAGGGCCCCCTCTACTAACCCGCCAGACGTTGTACTCGCTGCCGCTTTTCCGCCAATTTTCACGTTCTTGACGAAATTGATTTAATCCGCCTCTGCCGGTTCTCCAATCATTCGATGCGTGCGAATTATTTTCCGCTGCGAACTTTCCATACGACTAATCGAAATGTGGTGTTCAACTAACTTTTTTTTCCATCTACTTTCCTTCTGCTTTAACAAGGTCCTGGTCTCTTGTAATTCCTCGACTTAACGGCTTGTCCATTTCAAAGTCGATGTCAAATAATAGAAATGTTAATGCACTTCCACTGGAAAGTGCAACGGAGAAATTTCAGCTTTGCACTACAGGCAAGAACCATTTCTAATCCCGCGCCCGCAGACAGATCAGTCTAGTGAATTCCCATGCTCACCATTTTCCTGTTATGGACGGCATAGCTGATCTTTCCAATGGTCCCAGTAAGATTTCGCGTTTGTTTATATCACGTCTATTTTCTCTGAATTCATCGTGTTTTTGAAGTTTCCGAGTGATGATTACTAAAATTGATATATCTCCCTGTGATAACTAAAACAGAAAACCGCCCTCTAACTGTTGAAATTGTTTAGCATTTGATTTGTTCTCGCCAAAATGTTGTTTACTAGCAAGGACGGTTTTCTTCCTTTCGACCGCATTCAGCCTGGAATTTAACTGTTAAGCCGTACGAATCATATTCACATTCACATAGTATCCACACCTTCCATTTACCCTGTGTTGTACACTTTCTGAATTTTCCCAGGGCACGATCAGCTGAGCCGGAGCACGTCAATTGAGCCGAGGCCTGTCGTATTCAAAAAAAAAAAAACAAAAAGCAAATACAATTTCTAACGCACGTGTTCTTTTACTCATTTCAGAACATGGGAGTAATGGCAGATCCTAATAAAAAACTAAAAAATTGCATAGAACGAATTTGTTTTTCTGCAAAATTATTGGATTTTTGAGATCTAATAATCTTGAAATCTTTCATCAAAGCACATGTTTATATTCGCGCCAATCCTCGCGTCAACATTTACCTACCTACCTGCTATCGAAGGTTTATGGTCGCTCTTCGGCTTGTGCTCGGATTTTTCCGGAGGGTAGATTGAGTGTGGATACTATGTGAGTATACTATGGTACGAATCATAGTATACTCACATAGTATCCACACTCAATCTAGCCTCCGGAGAAAACCGAACATATGCCGAAGAGCGAACCATAAACCTTCGGCAGCAGGTAGGTACGTAAATGAGAGATTCCAGGATTACCAGATCTCAAAAATATAATAACTTTGTAGAAAAACAAATTCGTTCTATGCAATCTTTAAGTTTTTTAATTAGGATCTGGCAATGCTCCCATGTTCTGAAATGCCTAACAGAACATGTGCGTCGGAAATTTTGATTTGCTTTTTATTTTGTTTTTTGAATACGAAACGCCTCGGCTCAGCTGACCGGCCCCTGGGAAAATTCAGAAAGTGTGCAACACAGGGTAAATGGAAGGTGTGGATACTATGTGAATGTACTATGGTATGAATACACACATTTGGATTTTTGTCATATAGATGTAGAAAATTCGCCTATAGAAAATCTAAGACAAGTTGTTTTGGCGAGCGTATTCGACCAGGGCGGTATAAAATGGATTTCTCAAGGACGTCAAATGTGGAGAAGTATATACAAAATCGTATGTTGGAGGCGATCCAGACAGCGATCGACGTTTGATGGTCCTGAAGAAAGGCATAAGTAGGAACTATTAGCATCATTGGATAGTGCTATTCGCTTGAAAACGATAAACAATATTGCAGTATCCGATTCCAAATGGGATGTTTTGTGCGTAGCTCCCCTGAAAGAGAGGAGAATTTCCCAATAAATCCAAGCTACAATAAACGCAGTATATACCATGCATTTAATCTTGCTGGTCTCGTCATAACATATTACAGTGGTGCAACTGAAGACTATCGTGTTTTTTTTCTTTTGTGGTTGGGAGATGAATGTCATTTACGCACATAGTGTGGGGCTCCCATGCTCGTAAGAAGGCAACGGGACTACCCACTAAACACTACACATGTCAACCAAAGAAGCTAGCCTGGAACCGTTTGACACATGACTTCGGGCCAGGTATCGTGTTGTTAGGCGTCTTCAAGCTGGGGGATCCCTTTTTTGGCGGGAGGGAAGAAGACTGGAATGTTGGACTAAATAATAATGAAGGAAGAATTGTATCTCTTTTTCCTTTTCTTGTCGAGAATGGTAGCGATGATCATGCTGCGAATACTTTATAAGGATATAGCACATTACAATCAAATTGAATGTGGTGAGAACGCACAAGAGGAGCTCGGATGGAAACTTGTTCACGGGGATGTACTCCCTCCATCACGCAAGGGAATGCTGTTATCAGTTTTATTAGGGTGTGCAAATTTTTTGGATGGCACCTGTAATATTGACGTTTGTTTGTTTTGGATTTCTGTCCCCTGCCAATTGTGGCGTCTTGATGACATGTGCGATGATATTGTTTGTTCTTCTAGGGACTCCTGTTGGTTATATGTCAGCTAAGGTATACAACAGCTTTGGAAGTATCAAGTAGAAGAGTAATGTGATTTTGCATCAATGTTGAGCCCTCGAGTTGCATTCGGCTTGTTCCTTGATCGTTTTTTTAGGGGCTAGGCATCATTTTTGTACTTCGTTCAGTAATGCTCGGATACCATATTCCTCTACAACCACCTCCTCCATATTCGCTAAGACGATATCGGTCTCCCCTTTTAATTTCAATTTGGTATCTCTGGTAATTTTAACGCAACGTCTCGATTGGCAGTTTGCAGAGAACGCTTTCTCGTCGTCCCATAGCTCAAGTCGGAGTGCTTGGAGTTGTGCGTATTCGTCGACTTTTCGGGTGGGTCCTTTTGAAAGCTTGTTCGAAACAGCCCGTTAAGACTGCCAGACCACAGCTAAAGTGACTAAAAAGTGACAGCTTGTTGTTAAGATTTAGGTTTGCGTTTTGGGATGTAAAGACTGTAGTGTTTACAAGATGTCAAGTGTCTGTTAAGGACTGCAGCAGTGTTCTGCTTCCTCCGCGAGCGCGAAAGATCAGTGCTCAGCTAGATTGGCCTTCCCTGGAGACGCGCTAATGCGCTGGCAAGCTAGCGTTGCGGTATCCTGGAACGGGTTCTTTTCCCACAGTGCAAAGGCTCACTAGAAATTATTTTCACACTCATGAATTTTAAGGTGACTGGGGTCAAAAGCGGAGCCAATTGGCTGGTGTTAAATTTGCGAATTGTCGAAGTAACCTACCGAATGGGATTCCAAACAGAAAACACCACGACGAATAACTCATTAACCGCGCGCGATACTCAAGAGTGGGGCATCCAGGTGGTGGCGGTGCCCCCACGCATCCCTCCCAACCGGAGTGGAATCCAAAAAATGCTGGCATAGCTCATATTGGTTGTGGAAGGCCAACCAGCCCTGCACGAGCACCTGTAACAACGAAAAAAGGGGAGAGCTCACCTGATGGCTAGCTCATGAGCGGAGGGACGGCCAACGTGGCGGGTCCCATACCCGGGCGGGGTTCAAAAGAGAAAGACCGAATTTCTTTACTTCCTTTTATCTTGATATTTTTCTTTTTTATTCAGTCTTAAGTGTAAGTCCTGAAAACAAAAAATATATATTATTTTTTAATACAAAAGAATGTTATATTTTAAAATTCAAAAAGTGCTATCAACTTATAAATGCTATCAATGTATAATATAAATAAAATCTTATAAAGTTTTTTAAAATTCAAAAGGATGTTATCAATTTATAATATAAATAAAATTAAGGCAAGTTACTTACCCACTGCTTCGACGAGCGCTCGTGGTTGGTGGGGGTAAGATTTCCTGAAAACTGGAGTCGTTAATGCGAAAGTGCCCAATGACAAACAACAAAAATTGTAGTTAAGCAATGCCAAGCCTAAAAAATTTTTTTTTGTGGAATCGTATAAAGTGTTAGTTCCCCTTGTACATTTCCTCTAAATCAGCATAGACATATCCATCCTCTCCTGCCTTGGCACCAGATTTCATTACTACCACTCCTGGAGCATACGAATGAGCTTCACGTAAAATTGATGCTCCACAACCTGTATCCTCTATGATTTCGTTTAGACGATTCGGCGTTAAATATATTTCATTTTCGTCCCGTGATAAATTGCTAATGCATATCGTTTCTGGTATTTCCGGGTCCGAATATACAACAGACGATGAAAGATGATACTTTATTATGCATCGCCATTCACAAAGTTCTTTCTTCACTAGTTGCTAAAGTGGTTGTTTCTGGAAAACAAAACACTGTTATTTCAGATAAGATAACGTTAAATCCCACTTCATGTGGTCCTGGGTCGCGCAACCATGCGAGACCTTATTCGATGATCACTTGATTTATAAAATAAAACCGGGAGGGAGAAATGTCGTCTGTCGCACAAATCACTTCATATCGAATTTATCACTCGTTTGTAACATGTCACGCGTAAATGCTCAGAGCTCCACTCAGTAACCGTTTTTGCACGAGCATTGTAATAAAATTTGCAGTTGCACACGTTAAAATTTCCTGAACTCAGATGCTGTTCCTCTTTTTTTTTCTTATTAAAAATTGTTTCTATTTTCTATTGTTTATTTCCATCTAGCTTGCTTTCATCATAATTCGGATAACAATAAACTGAACGTGAATTTTATAAAATTAATAAAGCAAAAATAAATAAGATATACTTTAATAAAACAAAAGTTTGTCGATCTAAAACGAACAAAATATAGATATTAATTTAAATTTTTGGTTTAAATATTTACTGGTAGGATTCTGACAATACACTCCACGTTTGATGTCTTTTCCTTCTTGGTTTTTTCCTTGCCTGAAGGTACTTAAGTAAAATCACAGATCGGCTTTTAACGTTAAACATTTTCCGCGATAAATTTGTTAGTTGGTCGCGGTTTATGCTTAACATATTTTTTTCATAATTCGAGGATAGAATGGGAACCGACAGTCTAAGTGATTTAAATTTACAGCAAAGGACGTTTGATTTGTTTGCAGTCTACAAGAGATATTTTGATTTGATTCGCAGAGAACTCATTGAAGTTTTAGTGATTGTGTAACATGTCGACGTCGTATAATATACTAAAGTTATACATATTTTGTCGTTGACGATGTTTTTAACATAGATGATGACGGTGATGATCAGCATTTACTATTTTGGTCATCATACGGTTATCTGAATTATGTACAGCTCGAGATTCTCGTAGCGCTCGATATTACAGGTCGGGCGGAATGAGGTGTAGAAGTGCAGGGAGCTATTTAACGATTGCGGATAGTATTTAGCTCTTTGAGTAGTTTGCCTGGACTAACTGCTCGACTACTACAGGGCAGCTAATTATCTCGCAATCCTACGGAGCTGAAGGATCCTCAGGTGGATAACCGATTGTGTTCAGACCAGGGATAGGAGGGGGGGGGGGAAAAGATTATCGGACGGACAGGCTGACGTAAATCCTTTCAACTTGCTGCAGACGGGAAAACCAACATATGTAATTGAAAGTACCTACGCACGGAAAGAACAGACGTATGTGATTAAACTAAGTGGTCCTACAACCTTATGTACCCGGCTTTTCAAGAAACTTCGGTCCATCTTCGCATTATAATGGCCAGCTGCGTCGCTTTGGCAGAAATTACGACGAAATAATTTATCCCCTTCTCTAAACTCACATGGTCGGGATCCGATTATTGGATGCCTCATTTGCGCCTGCTGCATTCCTTATCTTCCGTCGGTTTTGTTGGTGAAGCTCGCCTAATCCTTCTTGGAGCTCAGCTGAACGAATGATCTTCCGAACATTTTAATTGCCGCAATCGCTTGTACGATTTGCCGTGGTAAATCGTTGTGCTGCCCGAAGGCGAGAAAGTAAGGCGAGACGCCCGTGACGGAATTATAAGACGACCGCAGTGCGCAGGTGATGGCGGACAATCTGCGGCACAAATCCTTCTAAGTTGGATGAACATAGGAACGGATCGCAGCTAATAGGGTGCGATTCAGCCGTTCTGTTGAGCTAGATTGGGGAGAGTGTATTGGTGTCAGTTGGTGTTCAACACCGTACTGCTCGAGTAGACTTTTAAGTTGCCGAGATCGGAACTGCACTCCGTTGTCCGAATACAGGCTTTCGGGACCACCCAACACATGGAATACTCGGCACTCTAAGAAATTCACGATGGGTGGGGTAATGAATTTGCGAATACGTTCCACCAGCGAGAACTTCGATTTTTGATATAGAACAAAGATACCTCCAACATGTCCCGTAGAAGAACGAGGGTGTGGACCGATTAGATCTATATAAAGACGTTGGACTACGCACTCCGGAACGTTGAGTTGGCTCACGGGAGATCGAAGAGGTGGAGTGGGAGCTTTAGTGCTTTTACAGGTTTCACAGGTGCCTACATACTCCTTCACCAGGGATGACATTTAAGGCCAAAAGAAGTATTTCTTAAGGTACCAAAGCTTCCGACCGCAACCGCCGTGGGCACTTAGGGGATGGTCGTGTGCACGAAAAATCAGATTGTGATTCATCTCCAGCGGCACCCAAAGCCAAGACTCTTCTTCCTGTAATGAGTCACCGGTTACATATTCATGACGTCGGCAAATATATCTGTCGACCACTTTCAAATCAGGTAACTGTGTTTGTTGGGTTACGGTGGTTTGCCTCAACTCATTGTGCATTGAGCATTCTGGGGGTGGAAGTCTCATCATGGGGTCCGCTACATCTTCACTTCCTTGTGAAGAAATTGGACCAGCAGAGCCATACTCTGTACGAGCAATCTATAACGAAGCCGATGGAGAATCAATCTTTAGAGCGTTTTTGGAGCTCTTGGAGTTTCGTTTCCAGTCGCTTGAGTCCATCGGTCATAGGGGAAAACCAAGCTCAGCACGATCACTCACATCTACTGTCCCGGATAAATGGAACACGTCCTGCTTAGTGTGCAAGCAATCAGCACAACCATTGTTTTCATACAAGCAAATCACTTCAAAGATGATCTGATCCAGCTCAAAAAACACAACATGGTCAAAAAGGGAGGCTCTATCCCCGGTCTGACACCATTTATCGATGAGGACGGAATCATCAGAGTTTCCAGCCGCCTTCGGAATTCGTCAAGTTCGTACAATGCCAAACATCCCATGCTACTTCCTTACAATCACCCATTGGTCAAATTGTTCATGCGAAGCATTCATGATGAAAGATTCCGATGTGGTCCTCAGACGTTACTCAACCAATCCCAGCAGAGATTCTGGCCCATTAAGGGAACAACCATGGCGAGATCAATTGTGCACCATTGCGTAACTTGCGCCAAAGCTTAACCGAAACTCATGAACCAAATCAAGGGAAATTTACCAGCAACTAGAATCCAGCCTGCTAGACCGTTCATAAATACAGGAGTGGACTTTTGTGTATACTACAAGATCCGATGTTAAAAAACCGCAGATTGTGGTGTTTTGCTGCTTTGCCACCAAGGCTGTCCACCTGGAGCTGGCCACAGATCTTTCTACAGATGCGTTCATTGGTTCACTTATACGTTTAACGATGATCTCTGATTTTCTGGTGAAGTGATTGGAAATTATGGTTAACAGTGAGTGGTTATTCATTGCTGGTGCACAAGTCGCAAGTACTTGAGTATCTCATAAATTTTAAATAGCGGAATTCAATGGGCTTATCGCTCATTGAATTGTTTAAAAATATCTTCAATTAATAATTAATCCTAAATCTAATCAACAGAGTTCATTGAGTTTACGTGTACTTTTGACTTCATACTAAACCTGCATCCAAGGTTCCAAGTTGCGGTATAATTTGCGACATAATATTTAAGCACTCGAAAAATAAGTACTCGTAAGCACACACCCAATATAGCAAATGGAACAAATTCACTTTCACAAATTTAACTTTCAGAGAAATCTAATCCAAATTTCGATACAACTTAGTGAAATTGAGGGACTAACAAGGGATTCACAACTTCAATCGATTGAATATGGCTTTTGAGGAATGCCCCTTTAAAATAGAGTTTTGCTACAAAACAACAGTATGTAGGTAGATAAAGAACTCGAAAAGCTTTCATATGATGTTTCAAACAGAAATATTTTATGCTGGATAATTTCATTCAGCGATAAGAACAATTTTCTATAGTTTTCGGCCAATCGGATGAACGGTAAACGACGAATATTTGTTAGAAAGATTGTAAAAGCCTGGAAAATATTGATGGAAAAAAAATGTTTGCTTTAAAAGTCTTGCCTTCATATGAGCTGCCCGTTTTTCCTGAAAACGGTTTTAAATATCAACTTCAACTAAAGTGGCTGCGACAGCACTGTGCTGCAAATATGATTGTTTATCAACTTGTGTACTCTTCCCGGAATATTGTGCCGCAGTGGAAATTGCGATGGAAACTACTTTGAGTTAGGAAAATGGAAATCGCTGTTGACCTTGAAAAAATGTTCTAAATAAAAGCTGAAAATGATTTTTGAATGTATGCACTTAATGGGGCAAAATTGAATGAGTCAAATACAATTGACTGACATAGGAAAGTGCACTTATACGATTTGTGCACTTATCCGTATTGCACTTATTCGAGCGCAAATATATGCAAAATCGGCGCTCGCGTAGCCTGTGTACTTATGCGTTTTTTGGACTTAAGCAAGTTGCACTTATCTGGGTTTTACTGTCTTTGTAAATTGCCAAAAGGAAAAAAAAACATTTTATGCGCAAATGAAACAAGCGCCGGGACTCGAACCGGGTACTCGACTGTAAAAGACCAACACGCTATCTGCTCTGTCACAAGCTGTAGAATCAATGAATATTCTTTATGTAATATGATCAACAGTTCTTGACCTCCCCTCGTAAAATTAAAAAATCCGAATGAGAGAAAATATCAAGTGATGATGGCAACTCAATTTATTTTTAACATTTTTATTTTAAAACTAGCTTTCAACTCGCGCTGTATGACTAATCAGCTAATGTTTAATTTCACTTGTCCACTATGAATAAGCTGGCCCCGCCGAATCAGTTAAAAATATTTAAAACAAATTTTTGCGAAAATTCTTGAACGTTTTCTTGGATTTTATTTTAAACAATGAATCGGGTCATCAACTGGTACTCCCATTTTGCATTCATTTTTGAACGTTTCAATAACTTGCTTGTATAAATAGCACTTAGAAGATTCATTAATTTTTGAGCACTTAGAAGACTCATTAATTTTTTAGAACGTGCAAAACTAACTAATTACAAAATCCTAGATCTAGAACTGGGTGGTCCTGACAGAAGAAAAGATTAACAAATACGAGGATTTTTTGAATCGTATATTTAATTCTCTTTAAGGCTTGCTCTTATGTAAAAAATTAAACATTCTACCAATATGTGCAAAACTGCTTTCGATTTCCATTAAATGAGTTTTTACTCTATCTACTTGGAAATTTTTCTGCATAAATACCAACCGAAACACTAACCAACAGAGCAATAAAAAACTCATATTACATGCTTTGTTTCACGCACCACAAGTCTAGAAAACGCACATGAAAAAAAGTAGGTTAAAGTGAAATAGATAAAACCAACTTTATTTTGCAGCTGAGCTTGGCAATATTTGTAAATGAAGCAACAATTGCTACGAATATTGGGCCACCGCCGCACGCCAATCGCTAGGCTGCATATATTTGAAAATGTGGTGGATTTTCCGCCACAGTATAAAATATTTACAGACAAAATATTCCAACAAGAAACAAAAACAACTTTGGCTGCTGTGGTGTAGTTGGCTTTGGCGTTGATTTTCTTCCCGATAAAAACCTGATCAGTATGCAAGTCAGTTTGCTCATAGGTAATGGATATGCTTGCATATACGGGAACATTGCCCTATCCGCTGCATGGCCGTGGGGAAGCGATAGTGAAGGCTTTCCAAGGAATTCTAGCTTCCATGCAATCAAGCGAAACACTATTTTGTATTCGATTCGTTGTGCTCTGCAGCTTTAGTAAAGTTAAAATGTCTCCACATTTATTTTGTTGAAGATGCTAGACAGACAAGATTGAAGGACTTTCAGTAAAGGACACATTTGCTATGCTTGATTAGTTACCTTGAAGATTTCATGATTTATTGTACGAGTATATAGTCACATATGAAAGTATCAAGAAGAGCCAAGATCGTACTTTCATTTGGCATTTACAATATAGAAAATTATTTTTGATTTTAGGGTTGGATTCAAAGAAATCGAAAATGTACCAAATTAACTTAGACAACATTCTATAGACATCGAATAATACTTTGTATTAATTCATTGTAATACACCATGAACTTCTAAGTTAGCAGAAACAGATGTCGGCGTTAATTTTACTAAATATTTACACCCTCTTATTCTGTAGATAGTCTAAACAACATATTTTAGTCCAAAGCCAGATCTGGCAACATTCACAATGGCAACGAGCCAATCAAAAATGGCCACATACGTTTTTTACCTCAAGCTAGCAACTACAAAAATGCGTTGGACCTAGATTTGCACCTCGTTAGAGATCTCTCTTTGAAGACAATACCTTCACACGGTTGGCCGCCAAGGCATACAAGAGTGTAAAAGATATTCTAAGCAAGCTTTGGCATCCATCCATACTAAGTTTGAATGCAGATATTGAGATCTAAAGCGAGGAATACTCGCATGCATACAATCGAGTGTGCTGGGTTTTCCTCGAGAACAATTCCGAAGATAACATCAGAAAAATAAAGAATGTATCGCTCTGATCAACAAGCAAGAGGTGAAGGCTGTCTGCAGGGTCAGCCGAGGCGCCATATGTAGTAGCCCCACTGTTTGTTGTCTTCTTGCTGCTATTCATATCGCTCGGATCTGCACCACGTCACGTACTCCCCTACATGTAGCTTTATACTAGACAAATGCTCCACGTTGGTGGTAGAAGAGCATCAAAACACTAACAATACATAGACTGACTGTGAATGATTGGAATGCGAATACTCTCAGAATATCTGCTGATACTTATCATAGATGTAGTGAGGCTTATGGCTGAGTCAGTGAAAATTTAGCAATTAAGTAGTATGAATAAAGCGACTCGCAAAATTCTTTGAACAAACGTTTTGAAAAACATAACTCTTATTTATAATCATTTTACTTTTAAATATCCTTTGAAATACAATAAAAGGAAAGCGACTTCGGAATTTCCTGAACAGAATAAAATAAAATAAATGGAACTGTGTCAAATCAGTTTTTTTCGTTTCATTCACGTTGATGATCATATTTAAAGAATGATGTTCGCTATATTCTATAACTGAACTGAAGATCAAATATCAACAAGTTGGGTAGACAAACCTACGCTCATGTCAGAAGGGTTTTGTACTCAACTCAGAAATGCAGTCACCTGCAACGAATAAAGTTGTTCGTGTATTTCCCCTCCCTGTGTGCCCCTCGAAACAAAAAGTGTCAAATTAAGACCTGTTTTGAAAAGTTCTCATCAAGACATTTCATTTGATATCCATACCGGCTACCTTTGATGAATTTTTCTTTTCGGAGGCCACTCCCCTGTATTGGGAGACCACCCTTAAATACCTTATAAATTTTTTTTTAGTTGAACTTTGAAGAGCGCGATTTTAGTATGGTTTGTAAAAGTTTTCATGCATGAAGTTTTCTCCAAAGATATTGCTCTTAGTATTCATCTATTGAGATAGATTGAAATGCTTTCTTGTCTAAAAAATTGAGCACTGGTGGATTCCACCATCTACGAACATTATGCAACTACTAATGGATAATAAAACCTTTGTGTATATTTTATATGAAAGTACCAAAAAAGCCAAGTGAAAATAGGTTTCGCTAACCTCAAAAAATACTACAAAGCTACTAACTTCCTCCCCCTTGGAGGTAAGTTAAAAAGAATTTAGAAACGGAAAGAACTCCTAGGCCTGGTTAAGATATGTGTTGGAGCCAACCTGTTAACCTCACTTCTTCGTTACCATGACGTTGATATTCCTAGAATTTCAACTACAAATTTTGTTCAAATTTGAAGCTTGCTTGCTTTATCACTGCAGCCGCTGTCGGGCCTTCGCTTAGAGAAAGTCAGAGTATCTCATTATCTTGATCGAATCTATCGGCACTCGGTAAGGTGATCCGTCTACCCAACTACGATAAATTCTGATTTTAAACTTGTAAGTATCCTAACTAAATGCGGTTTTTTGGTTTGGAAAAACCGGGTTTTCCTCCAGGTTTTTCCTCCCGGCTTAAACCGGTGTTTTTTTCAAATTCATGAACCGGTTAAAACCCAGATACAAAGGGATAGAAAAAAAATGAATGCAAAAACTCGGAAAGCTTTTTTTTTTCCATTCCTACTTAGGCAACATTAATGACCAAAGTAACAAAAGGAAAGCATGCATGATTGATTGGTTCTTGTTATTACCTGTATATGTTTCGTTTCAATGCGGACGTACGAAGTGAATCTAGCACACGATACACAATCAATACAAAACGCCTGGGGAGTGGACAGAAAGACCATTCATCCTTAAACTGTAAATGAATGACTTAGCTTAACAGTAAGCTGTCGGCTTAGATTTCAAAACTTTAATCTGTTATTTTTAAGACAAAGATGAAATATTTTGCAGTTCGCTTTGGTTTCAATAAACTTATGAGTAATAAGTCCAAGAACCATTTATGTATACCTAAAGTTAATCAATAAACAATAAAAATATACATTTATTTTTTGTTTCTTGGTTTAAAAAATTTGCTAAAAAACGAAGAATGAGTTCTTCCGAAAACCGGGTTTTTTGTTGTAAAAAAATCAGGTAGTTAAACCGAAGATAAAAAACCGGAAAACCAAAGAACCGGATCTTTTACCAAAAACCGCTATCTTTAGTCCGAAGAATCACTCGGAAAAAAAATCTCGTTGTTACCAATGGGATTCGAACCAGGGCCCTTCGGCTACTCTGACGACTACACTGCGCAGACTATTTGAAAAAATTTGAACCTTATTTTATTTCATGGGAAATTCATAAAGTTTTTCAGAAAATAAATACATTTTTTTTTCTTGACTAACCATCAAGGAAATAGAGAATTCTCCTACGGATATCAAATAAAGAAAATAATTAACTACAACAAATACGAACTATCCCAAAGTGCTCAGAAATGCCCTAGCCAGCCAATTGCATTTTCTAAAAACTCTATTTTTATTTATTATATGTCAACTTCTTAATGCTAATATTTTTCCTGAATAGTGAATTTGTTATTTGTTTTTTATAAGGTTTCCCGCGCTTCTTATTTCCTTATGACAATGAAGTCAAAATACTTATCATGTTTAAAATTTATTCTATTTTCATAGAATTCTTTGACAGGTCTGCACACAACGTCAGTCAACGCCCCCATCTTCAATAAAAAGTCCCACTTAATTCCACTATATTGTATAATTTCCATAAGACAAAACTGTTGGTGTCCAAAATCTACTACCTTACAAGAAAAACTCACAAATTTCATTGTTCAGCCAGGATATTTGGTAGATGACAAAAGCCTTTAACGCGCCCCACATTTCTTGTGGTGCGGGTCGTTTTTTGTCCCTCGGGAGACTCAGTCTGCGTATAACTATCAATTTTCGGCCCCAAACATGATGGGTAGAGGGCCCAGCATATCTTTGATGCGGGTAACGCTCTCCAAAACGCTGCAACAATTAAATGCTCATGTCTAGTCAGCCCTGTTGCCAAAAACAGTCAACAACCAGAGCATCTCATCATATGCTTGAAATTTTGGACCTAATAGATTCGGCAATTTAATGTACCATACCAGTTTATCCATAAGACGTTCATCAAAAGCTCGCTAACATATGTTTATGTGTACATATGTACCACACAAATGAGTTCGGCTCGCGTCAGTCACTCAAATATTACAATACTTACTGCCAATCTCTCTCTCTATCCCTCTATTCCTACGATTCGAGAAATACACTCAACAACTTTAACCCGACCATAGATATAGAGAGTACTGGATCCGCAACCGGTCGTGAGAGCCGAAGCAATTAGCAACCTTCGCTAAAGTTGTGTGAAGTTGATGTTTGAAGTGATATGCTTTTGTTTTTGCACTTTATTCACTCCGAAACACGTTCACGCTTAAAAAGTTTATAATTTTGAAGATCGCGTGTACGAAATCGGCACTTTAGTCCACTATTTTTATTAAAAATTTACGAATTTTCCATCCACTTTGACACATGAGTTTTCCCACGTGTTTCGCGCCTCTTTTTTTTCTTTTGCGTTGACGTTCGAGTTTTCTGTGAGAGTCTTTTGTTGTGTTGTACTCAAACTGTTTTACGAATGATAACGAAGGAGCGATCGTGTGCACGTGAAATGAAGTTTTGTCGGTGTGCGCGGGTGTCAGTGGGGGAAGTAATTCTTCTGAAGAGAGGTAAGAAAAACTTGTCTGGAAATAAAGGGGAAGGAGAAGCAGAGGGAATCATATAGTTTCGAGAGCGTAAGGGATGCATCAGACTACGACTATTTAGCCGCACTTCTGTCGCAAGTTACACATGGTTAAATGGAAGCCCACACACTGCGATTTTCGACAATTTTGTCCAGGTCGGCAGTCGCAGGAATTCGCGATTTTTCCTAAAACCAGTTTAGTAGGTAGTTTTTGTGATACTCGCGCAGGCGCACATCATTTGGACATTTGACGCTGACGTGCATGGAAGTTTCTTGCATAGCACACAAATGAGTTAGCGCATGTGCTCCTGGCAAAGACATACCTTCAAATGAGCATATTAGTTCTGCGCATGCCTGAAGATCCTTTGCAAATCTTGTCGCAGTGTGTTCGTATTTGCGTCTGAAAATCGCTGGTTACGGCAGAAAAATCGCAATGTGGCCGAACCCTAAGTTATTTATAACTTATTATGTGGCAAATTTGCTTCTCAAATGGACGAGTACACAGATTCTCGTTGCTCGTCCATTTATTTATATGTCTTTGAACCCGACGCAACGCATACTACAATCCGTCGTCAACGCGCCAACCTAGAACCCGAACTTAAGATTTTCAAGTCAAGCGGTGAAACTTCATTCGAACGTGGACAGCTAAAGTCGAGACTAAACAGTAGGCGCATGAGCAATACTACCTCAAACTTCATAATGATTCCTCTGTCTCTTAAACTCATGACACACTTCTTGAGCCCTGACGTTGTATTTGGGATACTCGGTTTTTATTTTTTGGGTTATTAGATATCCGTTTGTTCTGGTTCGTTTCGCCTCCGTTTTCGTCGGAAAGTGAGGTCTAATACTAAGAAAATTGTGTCGGATTTCGTAATAAGTTGTTCATTGATAATTTTACCGTCTGTCTTTCTGCGTTTATGTACAAGTAGTTTAAGTCTTTCTAGGATGTCGTCTCGGTCCTTTGCTTTGTTTATATAACAATGTCATAGAATTTGTTATAGCGTTGGGCGTTGGGAATTGGAGTCTGCCCTTTTGTATAACATTCCCTTCTACCCATCCTTTAGACACTGAAGATGACTCAAAGGAGTCAAAACGCGTCTGCTCACTTGAAGCCTTTCCAAAAAAAGAAGAATTGGCCTGCGGATATCCAATAAACAAAATAATTGACTAGAATTTGAAGGCTTTGATAATTTAACTTGTGTGTTCCTGAGGAAATTCTATATTTTCGTGTTTTGAAGAAGCCTTTATGTCACTTTTAAATAGAATTTATTTCAAAATTAATGAACGTGTATAAAAATTTCACCTTGTGCGTCTTTGCAGAGGTTCGTGCGGTGCGTAGTGTGTAACCCCTCCGAAGCTGTTTAATAGAGGCATAAGCCGATCTGGCTTCATTTAGCGTCTTATATTCTCTAATTTGGTTGATGGGCCGTGGTTTCTTCTGTCAGCACAGGATTTTGGATTGTTGATGGAGGGTGATGTATTGTCTAAGTTAGTCTTTAGACGTTTAATTTATGTACATTTCCTAAGTCTTTACTGCTATGTCTATGGTCTCATCTTTGACCATTTTCCAATATTGTTGCTATTTTCTTCCCCCTGTGGGAACACTTTCAGTGTATTTTCTAGCGACGACATATACAAGTATATAGACTTTGCCAAATAATCATTTAACTTAGGTAGATCGCATTTTGTTGTCAGTAGGTTTGATTGTTTTTGATATTTGGAGATGCGACAACTTTGGATAAGTTATGGTCCGGTCCATAGTATCTGCCGCGGAACTATCGTATTTCGAGAATGCTGGTAGCAGCTCGTTTTTTTTTTGTGAGAAAGTGGTCTATTTGGTTAAGTGTGCAGCCATCGGGGGGATGTCCAAGTTCTATTGTGAATCTCACGGTGCGGAAAGCAGATGGAGCGTATGATGAGCTTTCTGCCTGACGCAAAATCTATTAGTCGCTGTTCGTTCGGGTCGGTCTCTGCGTGTAGGTTGTGCCCTGCTATTGTTTCTCTGTGAGCCGCCTCCCGGCCGGTTAAGGCGTCAAAGTCCCCTCGAACAATTTCGATGGTGTGTGAAGGCAATTTGCCCATGGTATATTCTAAGGGTCGATATGGGGGCAAAAATCTCTCAACATAGTTTCATATTTTTGGGCTTTGAGGTATTGTTACCAACAGGAACCGTCTGTGGTTTCTTCCGCCTACAGCCTTAGAAAAAAAGTCGCCATCAAAAATAAATAGCCAAATAATAAAGTCATCTTGCATCTAGGTATTAGCTAAAGCGGATGTTACTTAACTTTATTGAATAAATCAAATTAAAAAGTCAAGATGAACACCAAGTGCGATTCAAAAACCTAACGCTACTATTGATAACATTTTCAAAAATTTTTCTCATATTATCTCTTTCTCTCTCTCGCTCAATCTTTTCACTTCAAATAACTCAAATAACTGCTCTTTAATGCTAAATTTGTAGAGCGAATTTGCGTTCAGTTTGAACGAATTTCAAAAGAAGCGCTCGAGCAACTTTATGGGAATATTTCCTCTTCTGCCATCTATATTGAAAAAAAGTCAACATTGTTTCTAAAACGGTCATCATATGCAATGTTTTTGCTCCCTGAAATTCGACTTTAATTGTTTCTTATAAAATTATTCTATATGAAAAATAAAGTGGGAAATATAAGCGAAATCGCGACTCCATCTTTTGACAAAACCATTCAAACTGGGTATTGTTCTTTAGATAAATCGTAGGCATCGCAATCACATCCCTTCATAATGAGGCTTCATGCAAGTGCGTATATGTAACATATATGATCATCCGATGTCCTAAAAATTATATAATCAAAAGTTTTTGAGCCTGAAAAATCTTTGACAGTTTACCGAAAAAAAATTATATAATTTTATTTCATATAGACGAGGTTCCCAAACTTTTTTCTCTCGTAGACTCCTTGTCATGTTTTTCAATTTTAGATAGACCCCCACTATTCACTTTGAAAGATTTAAATTTCTAACAGTAGTGAAGTACCTATAGTGTGAAAAAGTAAAAAGACAAAAGCAACGCATTTTTACACATTTATTAATTTAATTTAAATCAAAATATAGTAACTATTGCATGAAAAAAAAACTAAGCAAAAAATTAATTGATTTAATAGGAGAGATGAACTTGATGGTTTAATAATAAATTATCAATATTTGGCATTAATTTAATTAAGTTTAATCTCAAATCTCCTCGGTTAATGATGTCAACTTTTTTTTTTTTGTTTTGTTATGAGATTTATAACTGCGCTGAAACCCCTTTCTACTATGCATGAAGATGAAAAAACAATTAAAAACTTTCTCGTGGTGTTCCAGAATACGGGATCAGTAACAGGTATGTCTGTTTGAAACCAGAATTGTTAATAAGCGTTTCTAAACTGTACCTTAAGTTCTTCGTTAGTGCTTATTCCAATCAATTCCTGTTGTAATGTGACATCCGTTTTATTCAATATTACCAAATGGATTGATAATCAATTGCGGTATTACCAGCATCAAAATATCCTCAAATCTAGTTTCAAAATCGAATAGATGGCATTAAAATGCTGAACATAGATTGAAACATCGTCTTCAGATTACCTGGGACAAATTGGGGAACTGGAAAAATTCGTACCGTCCAATGTTTTGCTTCATCAGTTTAATCCTGGCAAAAAATGCGCTTAAACGATCGACTTTGTTTTTATCATATTTAAACTGTCACCTCGCAACTGCAAGTTTGCCATATTAAATAAGCAATGTCTGTTTTCCTCTTCAATAAATTTTCTCTCAAAACTCAACAGATTCAAATAGTGTAAAAAATTTTGTCAAGCATAAGCCTTTCGACAACCAGTGTACATTAGTGTGAAGTAGCTACCGATATAATATTTGATATAGGAATTGCTTTTCCAAGAAGTAAGCGTTCAAAACATGAAATATTGATTCGCCTTTAGTATCGGATGTCAAAGTTCTCGCAAATAGCAATCCTGCATGGATATTTTTATCCATAATAAAACAAACATATGCCAATAATTATGCTTCATTATCAGGTAAAGGTGACTCGTCCAGCTATATAGAGAAATGTGTCGTTTGCAAATAATTACACAAAATGCTTTCAACATCATAACTCATTTCATCAATACATCTTTGAACTGTGTTGTTGCTTAAAGAAATGTTTTTAGTGATAACAGATGCAGGTTTGTATGGAACAGAAACCTCTTCAACGGCTGGCAAAGTTATCTGTTCTCCAATAGTATGCGGTTTTCCGGATTTGCTATAAGAAAAGAGATATTGTAAGAAACTCGCAAGCTCTCATCGTTTCTTTGTGACGTCGAAGCGAAAATTTTGTCCAGCGTGGGTCTCGTCTGAAGTTTGTCTTTAAGTGTTTGAAACTATTTCAAATCTTTATCTCTTCTATCAGGTTGACATCTTATCAGATGACCTACGAGCTTAGATGGCTTCATAGCGTTATTGCTAAAAGCTTTGTTGCATAAAAGGTATTTGTTTGTCCGACAATGATGGGACGAAGCTAAACTTCAAATAATATATACTGTCTACATTTCTTTTTTGAATGGATCGTGTTTAGTGTCGGTTGCCTGTGAACAAAATTAATCTATTTAAATAAGCTATAGCAATGCAATAGTAAAAAAAACAATTTATAATACCGATTGCTTGAAACATTGAGGAGAACATGTGTAATTGGGCATGATTTGGATGTCGAACTATAGAGTGGTCCAACCATAATGCACGATGTTAATTGTTAGTCACACCTTAACGTCAAGTTTTTCGCCCAACTTAATTTGACATTTCTTTGTTTCAGTGTTTGACAAGTTCAACCATGTAGAGGCACACAATTGAATACCTGGCTGGAAAAACGTTGCATGTAGCTGAAGTTCAATTTTACAGGCGAGTGAATATGGTCCAAAACGCAATTAAAACGG
Source organism: Odontomyia ornata (assembly GCA_963969285.1). Taxonomy (NCBI): domain Eukaryota; kingdom Metazoa; phylum Arthropoda; class Insecta; order Diptera; family Stratiomyidae; genus Odontomyia; species Odontomyia ornata. Next base: position 206,508,982 of record OZ017741.1, read on the forward strand.
CAACTGGCAAACTAAAGAGCAACATACAACGTTTTTCCACTAAATAAAACTCACTCAGTTGCAAAATCATACTTATTGGGTTTACAAAATCTACCTATTCATTGGTATGTTCATTCACATTTTGGTGTTCAACAACAGAAAAATGAAAGACATGGGATATTGGAGGAGGGATAAGAATAACAAAATTGAAGTGGTTAAACCAATTTTATTGACAGAAAATAAACAAACACTTACATGAACAATGACAATTACACAAACATTTAAAATGAACACAAGTCAGTGTTTCTGAAGAAAACATAAGCGGGTGCTACACTCAGCTTGGTCCAAAATACTACTAAACTGATGGGAGAGTTTCATAAAATGCCCTATGGTCAGGATCTGTGAGAAACCGAGCCATATCCATAAGGTCTTTCTTCTTCTCTTTTGGTATAGGCAGGAGTGCTGAGTAGAGGTTGGGAAGACCCTTGACGTCACATGGATTAAACCGGGTCGGAAACACCTGTTCTGAAATCCAAGGGCGCAATATATTGTGTGTCTCTCTCACATACTGTGAAACTGGGTCATCGGCAGTTATCTTCATCCAGACGTATTTTGTTATCTTCATTTTTTTCCTAGGTTTTTCTGGAGGAAGCGCTTCAATGTCTTTAAAATCACTTTGATCCATTTCAAAGACTAAGAAAGGTTTGTTTAGTTTTGCACCAGCTATTACGTGTTTCCAATCACCTGGAACAAGAGCTTTCGCTCTTTTCTTGGCACGTTCGATAAGGGCGAAATCTCTGTCACATGGAAGAAATGAATGGCCGGTAATCAAAAATTTTTGGTGAATCTCAGTGAAATAACGCATTTTCACTAAATAACTATACAGGATGAGCGTATTCCAATTATTGTTTTGGCCTGTACATCGGTCTGACCAAACGATTAATCTCCTTTCCTGGCCAGGGGGTAGTGGTCGAAATGTAGATGTTATGTATCTCAAAATGCAAGACCCGATTTCCTTTGAACCCCGTTTCGCTAGCGACTCATGCCATACAAACATGTTTGCAACGTTGTCCGTCATATTGTGGATTGCCAAGTTGTATTATAGAATACTGGCGTTGGTAATACACGTCACCATGAGTTAACATAGGTGTAAATAAGACTTGCTGTAGGTCTACACATATTGTTATAGCATTTCTGTTTGCTGAATCTTCTGAGAGAGTCTTATATGCTTGGTCAGCCTTGCAATGATGTAGACGACTGTCAACTTTGATCGATTTCCTCTCTTCATCATTCCGAGCTAGTACTAACTTGGCGTAAAATTGATCGCACTATTTGCATGTGTCAGAGCGAGGTGTCCTAAATCTCAAATTAAACTCTCTTTTGAAAATCTTACTATACAAAGTAGAGTTTGCTGGATTATCAGGGTATTTCTGTTTGAATAAACGGTTCATTTTGGAGACACTGAGATCAGGACTCAAACATTTTTTCGATGAGACATTCCTACTATAATGATTAATTTCTATAGGGAAAGATTCAATGTGCTCTCTAATGTTCCCTCTCACTGTAGCATCGATCGCATGACGACGGTTCAAGTGAGTGCCCCTCTTATCTTTTGGTGCAAGCTGACCATCTTTCATTTTATGTTGTAAAATTTGGATACGCCTCGGTGTAATGGCAAACGTGTTACACAGTGTTTTAAGACACACAGGTTTCCCATTCAAGGAATAATCAAAAGAAGCTTGTCGTGTTGATGTGGAATCTGATTTACCGGTACGCCTTTTCCGTGGTTCCCGTCAGGCGATGAATTTAAGGAGTAAAAGAGACTGTCCATTGTACGTCAAACCGTAAAATTGATTAAATAAACTATGTACGTACGCAAGACTAAGAGAAATGCATCTTTTTTTCTCACAAGCCGCTGTACAACCTCGAGGATTCGAAGGTGGAACCTTTTCAGGAACGACATCACCCTTTCCGCGATTGGCTTTGTATGATTTTCCGCTGTCTTTCATAATTTTACGCTTCTTGTCACTCCATTTCGCGAACTGAACAGCACGTTAACGGTTATTCACTATTTCTAAATCACTAGCCGATATATTCATGATGGGAAATGAGTAAACAAACAATGTAAACACACTATGAAACCTCACAGCAACAAGTGGGTATCAGCACTGCCAACATGAAACGTTTTTCCATCAATCCCAAGCATGATTAGCCCCCCTTCTAGCACATTATAGGCTATCTAGCGGTTTGAAAACTAACTACTTCAAGGTTGGATTCCATCAAGCAAGTGACAAAGATCGTTTATCCATCAAAATCGACTTTGTGAAAAAAACGACATGCAACGTTTTTCCAGCCACCCATTCAATTGAGCAGCGCGTTAAGATTGTTGAAGCCTTTTACGAAAATGGGCGTTCAAAGCAAAATGCATTTCGCGCACTTCGTGATTTTTTTGGTCATAATCGAGCAAATGTGTCCACAATCTTCATCAATCCAAACAACTCGAACAATCTGAATGAGGCCTGAGGATATGATGTACGGATTACAGGGGTTACACTGTAATACACAAAATTTATGAGTCGATGCACCGATCGTTGTTTCTCTTTGAGAAGACTGACAGCTCTGTGGAGTGAGTGAGACGCACACACTGTAGGGCGAGTGAGACGCTAAGTAAGGCGCGTACTATGGAGCGAGTGAGACGCGTATAAAATGCTCCGAGATCAAGTGAAAGCAGTTTTAGACCGACGATATCAATTATATTAATATTGTATTATATTTTTGTAATTGTTTCTAATGTTAATTTTGACAATTATACTGTTTTTTGCAATATTTGAAATGTCTTGCTCTTGACCCTCATTTTTTCGCCCACGTCGACCACTTACATGGCCTCATCGACCCCTAGGGGTCGATATAGACCACTTTGGAAATCTGTTTTATAGACGCATTAATAAATAGCCTAAAGCTCTGTCCGACTGCCGAATGTTAAAAAAACATCCTCAAATTTTGTTAGATAATGAGTAATTTAGTTTTGGTGCTGCACTTGAATACTCAACCTCGCCTCGTGCATCACGCTCTTGGATAAGTACAATCTCAAGAAACGCAAGGCAGCTTCACTACTATTTAGCCATAAGACCCCTTAGTTTATTTTAGTTAGCTGAATATATAGATAATATTGGTGACTATTATTATGCCCGAGGCTGATTATCTTAATTCTGAGTGTAATTTGCACTACTTTCTTGTACATTTACCCTAGTTTAATGTAATGTGATTTGCCCAAGGTAATCCGTATAGTGTAGTGGTTAGAATACTCGCTGTGTAAGCCAAAGGTCCCTGGTTCGAGTTCCGTTGGTGATAACGAAATTTGTTTCGAGTGATTTTTCGGACGGACTGTAAGCTCGTTCAGTTATAATATGTACTGGTTTAAATCAGAAGGTATCGCAGTCAAAGCGTGGTACTTACAATATCACCTTATCGAGTGCCGACACATTCGATCAAGATAATAAAATACTCTTTCTCTAAGCGAAGGCCCGAAAGGGGGCTGTTATGTTAAAGCAACAAGAAATTGCCAAAAGATAGTGAATTCTCATAGTTGCAATGAGAAAACCTACTTAACTTGAATAATTTCCTTATAGTTTTTCATCCGTGGAGTAATTTGAAAGCTATCAGCGTTATCATCTATTCTTATTCCAATGCATGTCAATTATATAAATATACGTGACTTTACTTGAACATAAAATTTATCAAAAAATCCAAAATAAAATTCTTAAATTAAATAAAAGTTTCAGCTGTTCAAAAACTTTTGAGATCGAAAGTACACCAACCAAACTATTCTCTATTTGTAAGCTATTTGAAATCTTTTATTATTAAATAATACTCATGCAAGCTCTCCGTTTTCTTATTTTTCTTTTCATATGAACTCTCGGCGAAATATTTTTATGTTGATTGCTGTTGCAATGGCAATCACGATACTATTTGGCGCTCTACGACTACATTTTCTTACTACAACTACGAAATGGTTGGCTCCCGCTTTTGGATCCCAATACACAACTAAACAATTTGAATTGGCGGTTCCCATTCATATGCATCCACATATCATGGTGGTGTGGCTGTGATTCCTCTCTTCACATCAAACCCGCTTCCTATCTTTTGTGGGAAACGAACTTACAAATGTGGTTGAACGTTGAATGATACGTTGGCTTGGGTTGGCGCTTTACAAACTTGTCTACGTCAATTGTGAATTCATTCGGTTATTCGATAACTTGGCGGTTGGATGCGCGCGCTTTTCGTTCGTTTTATAAAATGCTTTAATTAATTATCATCTAAATTTCTATCTCACGGAACGTATTGTGCGGTTCGGAAAATCGGGTTTCGGTTGGAATATTCTCGATTGTGCTCAAATACCGATATTTGGAAAATTTATTGTGTAAACTAAACGTGAAATTTTGGAATTGGATACGAAACAAAATTTCTACTGAATTGTGAACTTGTGAATTTGATGAATATTGTGGTACCGCGAAAAATTTGAATTTGCAACGTTCTTTGTAACGGTACAGGTGAAGGATTAAAGCAAGTGCGTGTGGGACAATTAAGCACAACGCTGGGTACGTTAACTATGTCCGTTGCGTATCGTACAAAAATGACAATTTCGCCGACACAAACCGGACGTGATACCACCATCATGCTGAAGAGCGATCACTTCCTCAATGCCAGCCCGAAAAATGCACGTTACCAGAATAGTAAAAAGAGGTAAGTACCCTTCAAGTTTTTATATGCAATCAACAACCAAAGGTAAACCTATAGTGCAGACTAAAATTTGAAAGAAATTGGACTTTGCCTTATTGGGTAAAATCTGTGATGAATTCAATGCCAAGATTCATTCAGTGATGGTACAATCGCGCAACATGAGGAATGTATCTTTCAAATGAAAAGATGATTCGCTCGGATACAAATCTATTCATCGGAATGAACAGATTCAGCAGGTGTTTCCATTTGAAAATCATTAGTGGCTCGTGTTACCGGTTTAAGTTGAAGCTTTCATTACATTTAACCGATGGGAGAAGATATTCAGGAAACTTTTACCGACTGTTTGTTATCCGGATATTATCGGAATGATACTACAGCATATAGAAATTATGTAAATATATACATTCTAATCATATTAATGCTGGTCATCATACATCAGACGTTCAAGTCCAATAAAAATATGTAATTTCTATTCACTAATTACACGTCGTAATGTTGGCTGGCGCCATTCCGGTGCATTTCGAAAGGCTTAAACGGGGTCGTTTCGAAGCTTTTCTAGCGCGTAGGTTGGATCATGTTTCGTTGCGGCAAAAGGTGCCAACTTGTTGACTATAAATGATGGCCGACATAATTTGGTTGTATGAAGTGAATGAATAACTCATTGACGTAATCAATTTCAGTGTAATTCCATTTAATCTTATCTATTTCGGTGTTGGGCGTCATAGCGTAGGATTTATCAGTTGTAACAAATTTTATGCTAGAATCTATGAAGGGGCTATTAACCATGTTGGGCTATGTGTGAATGTATAGTACTTAAGCAAAATGCTTGGCCATGTAACCCATGGCAATTTATTCTTTTAATAACTGCTAAATTTGTAGCTATCCGTTAAATAGTTTTAATTAAGGAGTCTATTGCTGGAAGTTTCACAAAGCAGTTCTTTTACGGCCCTTCACCTTATTTTCCAAGGACAAAAACATAAAACCATGTATGAGATGTGCATACGGTCACGTCTTCCGTGACTAATATCGCACAGAAGTGTGTTTACATACACGATTAGTTGAGTGGCTTAGATTGGCCACGATTTTTGGATACACGAAGGAAGACTGTAGTCAACGATACTATTTTTATTAAAGGGGTATTATTTATTGTTTTGAAAATAAATACAAATCTTTTTAATGCTATACTTAAAGTGCTAAAACTGACAATGATTTTCAAGAGAATAATCGAAAGAGCCTATTACCATTGGTCTTCAGGCCATAACCAATAAAGGCAAGAATTATTGTCTTTGTTATAGGTATTGTCGAAACCAAAAATTAAAAGTAAGTGAAGCTATATTTAGTATTGAAATATCTAAATCCGAGTCTTACTCAGCTCTTCAAATTAACGGTGGGAGATTCCCATATATAGACCTTCATAACTGGCGTATATAATTGGACGCATTGTACGAGAAATTAAGATTGAGTTTCACTAATGCAAACCCACGCAACTTTCTTGATTTCTTTCTTTTGATTAATATTCTTAAAAACAATTTCATCTAAAATACAATGCGATTTGAAGGTCTGTCTTCATTGACATTTATTAAAATAAACAATAGTCTTGTATTGTTTGTTGTTTTTAACTTTAACTGACGACTTTCGGTGGTTACATACCATACGATTTGTTAAAGTCATAACTTTTGCAAAAAAAAAATTTCAGCCCATATTTTTTGAAACACCAGCATTCAGCACATTGAAGAGAAGCTACGGATGATCCCACTCATTTTCCTCGAAATGGTTTAAAAAGCTCAAATCATCTTGTATTTGATTGCAGATTGTTCCAAAGAAAACATGTTAAGTGTCATTGCCTTCCTAAAACGATAAGTAGAACAAATGTTGCATTTTTAAATGTTAAGCTTGTTTTTCTCTTTTGCCGTCAAACACAGTCACAAATTTTTTAAGTTATCTGGAAATGCTACTCGTAGATAACACCTTAGTGTTAAAGGAAGCGCTAAATTAAACTGTTGACTCTTCTAGAATTTAGTATCGCTATGTTCTTCAGAGACCGCATAGTTGGATCTAAATGGAATTTTGAAAATATCTTATCAATTATTGGCTGTCTGTAGTCGAAGGTCAGTCATATGTGTAGATAACTTTCTACAGTATTTCTTGGCATTTTAGTCCATTCATAGAGATTTTATGAATAGCAATGAAAATTCTATTGTTATTCATCTAATCCGTACACAAACGATGCTATATATACCTTATATGCACTGAAAACACTCAGGCGAATTGCTTGGTATAACTATATAATAGTAATAACTAATCTGTGTAGTTTCAACATCCCCACGGAAATAGTTATATTCCAGCAATCTAGTCCAAGATTTGGCCAGCTCCTACTTTGAGATTTAAAAACTGGTCCTTAAAGAAATCTACTCTTGCATGAATACTTCAAATGTTCACCATATTACGAATTTCTCTGAAAATGTATAGAAGACTTTAATTGCTACTACAATAAAAAAAAAGTTCTTTTAGGACTTCAAGGACCCGCCTCTTTGAATTTTCGCATTCAGTTTTGATTATTTTTGCAGGGATCTATCATATGGTCCAATCAGCCATTGTACCGAATTCAAATTAGAAGTCCAGTTTAATCAGAACAAAGATTGCAAAAGATTTTTTTAATGGCAACTAAAAACATTTCCTTGATAGTTTTCGACATGCTGATATATCCGATTTCCAATAGAACCTTAGTGAGAAATTTGTCCACTAGGGGGCAGAGTGGATGTTGTTAACGTGGGTTTCGGCCATAAGAAGGCCTAATAACACGGCCACCAACGACAGGGATTCGAAAAATGGTCATTACAGCGCGCCGCACCCAGAGGAATGATCAAGATACAGGCAACACAACTAGTATGCTAAAAAACTGTTTTCTATCCCTTTTCAAAACCACATCTACCACGTTCCTGTTGTTTGGTACTTCACCATGTAGGAGGCGACAGTAACCTCTCATGGGCTTCCCTACCCAGTTTTTCAGGTTTTCGTGACACTACCTGAGATTCACTTCCAATTTATCGCCTTTACCGAAGTAATTAGCCGCACGTCTCTAAAATAGTATTTTTGAATCGAACTTTGGAGCTTTGATCGGCCGCCAATTGGAAATTTGAAAGTCATCCTTAAAAAAATTTCCTTTACTGTGTAGACATTTTTAGCATCTATCATATCCCAACATTTCATTAAAAGTGGTTTAGCAATATGATCACTACTACAATCACGTCCAAGCGTCTCGGAAACTACAGCAGCTATAGTCATGAAATTTTGTACGTAGGTCAAAAATGGTAACCTCCTCAAAGTTTCGCTAGAAAAAAATTTATAAAATTTTTAAGGGGCACCACTTGTATAAAACTGCTTAAAAAATTTTTTTACTGAAGGTAGCTGACTAAGGTATCAAACCAACGGTCATCACGGTAACTTTCAAGACCGAGTATCGAAAGCGCGTTATCGGAGTTGAAAGGAGCAGGGGGAGTCAAGATATGCGAAAAATGTGTGTTTCTCCCCTCGCGATTTTACATTTTTGAGCTGAAAAATATGAAAAAACCGTGAATATTGGTCTTTACGAGTGCATTTGCCAAAAAGTCATATTCGATTGCCTTACTGATAGGTTCATATGTTCTGGAAATTTCATAGTAATCAAATTTGAAACTATAAAGTTACAACCGATTGAAATCTTACAATTACAACAACAATATGCGATATTGGGTAGATAAGCGTTCCTAAGCGGTCTGAGCACTACAGATATGTTCAAATTTTCAAGAAAATGTCAAGAATAGCTTGGAATACTGTTGTCATTGCGACTGCTCAAACAACTAGGTCAGTAAATCGCAGACAAAATGGCGGAAAAATTTAAATACACCATCATTATCATTAATGGCATAGCTTCAATTCGAGACTTCCCTCCAGTAAATACACAATAAATACACCATAACCACATATTATTTATTTAAGTCAATGACAGCATTCCATATGTGAATGAAGTTGCTATTTGAGTCACTTCCAGTGATTCTTCTTTTTTCTTTTTTGAGTAGACCTCGTATTATATGCATATAATGAAATTAATGCTTCCAAAAAATATATTGAATAGACCAGTTTACTCACTCAATCCATCATTTCTTTTCAGGGCTTTGTCCTTACAATAAACCCCAAGAGAATAATCAACTGTTTCCGCTTATAATTTGCACCTAATCTTTTCTAAATAGAAGTTGGTATTCTCAACGAAGATCGGTGATACCGTCTGGATATTTGCATTCTAAAAGAAATTAAGTGTTAATCAAATCGGATACCAACTAAACGATCTTGATGAGCTCTTTTATAATAAAACCTTAAAATTCGTATGAATAGCTTAACTTAAGCTCTGAAAATCTCGAAAAATCATGGGATTCGATTCTTATAAATACAATATCAGCCAATTTCTGAGAGTATAAAATCATGCAATTTATTGTCTGATAAAACACAACATGCTACCATTTTAGTTGATAATTTCCTTAGAAAAAGCCAGACTGTTGTTAAAAAAGGCCTATTCCTCCTTCGTAAATTCTCATGCCGGAAGAATGGATAAACCTGGAACACCTCACATTAGAGCTGTTTTGACGCGCCGAATGAAATACAAAACAGTTATTTTCCAAAATCCAATATACACGGTGTGTCAGCAAAAGCCGGAAAGAACACGCATTTTATAATAATAATTATTTATAAACTAACATTTACCACTAAAGTTATTATATCTTAATTCTAGATATTCTCCTTAAATTTGTAATTCAATATGACCCCAGCTTGCTTCAATTCTCCGCCTGAATCGCGAGCACGCCTTCTTTAACTGCTCTTCTTGTAAATTGATGGATGCTGCTTCAACAGCTGCTGTAGCTATGCCACATTAGGATGTCTGGACTTATTAGTAACCCGCTCAATAGCGCTCCACACGTAATAGTTCAGGGGGCTTAAATCTGGCTGTTGGGAGGCCAGAATCCTTTTTTGAAATTTCTAAAGCATATCTTAAAACTTCAAACCAGAGGGGGAACGATTTTTGAGGCAATTCATAACCATGAGTCAGTCCGTAATTGCTCATTTTGATCCTGAGCCGAAATAAAAGTCTATGATCTGGAAAAGATCACCTCACCGAAAGTTCAAGCTGCAAGTTCGGGGCAAAAGATTTTGGTGTACATTTTGGAAAGTGGGCTGCTTTTACAGGCTCTTACTATACAGATCAAATCAAGAAACTGCGGAAGCTATCAAAATAAGACGCATGGACAGTTTCAAATCACCGAGAAATCTGCACCAAAGTCGAAGTTGCCATTAGACATTAGAAAAGAAGGTGTCAAGTTGCTCGACATCCACCCTTTTCTCTATGTTTTGTACCCCGGGACTCGATATCTTCCTCCCGGGCATAAAAAGTTGCCCAGGGTCTAGAATTTAAACACAATTGCAAGATGATAGGCGCTATAGAAGCATATCGGGAGAGGCCGGACAACGATCTTTTTCAAAGAAATTCACCTACTAATAGATAGATGTACTACATACGAGTATATTAACATATTAGGATCCAGTGATTACAGTACATGGTAAATTACTCGTTGACGCTAGTTTTCCTGTATTTGGGTTTTTATTGTAAGGCCATCGGACCTTGCATTGTTGTGTCAGCAGACGGGTTTCGATTCCTTTGTCATCTTCAGTGTCTCTCAAGATGGCTCATATGAGTCGAAACGCGTCTCCCCGCACAACAAAGCATGGCCGGACGGTCTTTCATGAAAAAAGAGAATTGGCCTGTGGATATTAAACAGAATAATTGATTAATTCGTATTATTATTAAGAAATATAAAACGCATTGGTCAAAACAAAACCATTCTGGATTCTACTCCGGAACACTATTGTAAATTATCGTTCTGTAGAGCCTTTAAAAACGATGAATAAGGACAACGTGAGAGAAACTTGTGAAGAATTACAAAAAAAATCGAATGAATACCATTAAGTTTCTAAGAATTTCTGGATCTGCATAAACCTATGCCAAGTCACTATACAATTTGGTGAGCAGTCAACTATTTTGTTAATTTCATATTCGTAAGCTAATTCTCTTTTTTTCTTGAAACACGCAACCAGTTACAAATGATTAATGAACATCCAAGAAATGAATAATTTGCATTGAATAAGAAAAAAAAATCATTTCCTTTTTCATGCTTAATTATTAATTACACTCTTCCACCGTATTCCTTCTTAGATTCACGTTGAATCTTTTGAGTCACAATCTTCCTTTTTATGTTTCCGCCATGATCATTTCCTTACTGACAACATGTCACCGGTTCGATTAACCTATTCTAACATTAGTGTAATAAGTTGTTCTCTGAAAATATTGCACCTGCAAAATTAACTTCAAATATGTCCCAGCTTAAGCGCGTCGCTTCTCAAAAGAAATTTTGCCTGTCATTGAAAACTCTGCTAAAGAGATTGGTACACTGAAAACTTAAAGACACACACCGCCAAGATTCGAACTCCAGTCCCTAGGCAAAGAAGATAATCAAAAGATAATAACTGCATCACAGGCATATGTATTCTACAACCTCTTTCTGATAAAAATACAAGATAATCAATCCCAAATTTGCAAATAGCTGTACAAGACAAAGAAGAAATGAAATCGAAGAAATTCATCGATAACGGAAACGAAATGGGAAGAACAAAATATGTTCTGAGAGCTTGTGTATAGACTTAGTTGGCGCGGGAAGGTTGGACCTATTTTGGGATCAAATCCGACAGTGGGCATGAATGACTTTGAATTTTTTTTTTTAGAAAAGCATTCTCCCACCTTGCATGGTCGTATCAGTCGATTCAAAAATCAATGAGTTTCAGTAAATGTAAATTAAAAATTTTTCGGATCCATACCGAATTAAAAAAAATGATCATTGTGAACGGAGTTGATCCGAAACAGATCCTTACCGCGTCGACTAAATCTATGCCCAAGCTCACAAACTCGACATGCAGTGTATATAAATTGTATACAATAAAGGACAAGCTGATCACCATAGAAAAAAGTGATTAATTAATATTGACCTCATTGGCTCTTTTTTTTGACAACTAACGTCTAATTAGGACAGGTATCAAATTCTTCTTACTATAACTACCAAGAAAAATAAGGTTTTAAGGCGCTTTTCTATACACAAAGAGACGACCCTGAAAAGCCACAATTTCTGACCTCTCCACAACGTTTGATGATTGCAGTACCTACTGCTTCTGAGAAAACTTTCTGTAAGGCACGGACAGATGAGTTACGATTTTAGTGGGCCTGTTTAAGAGAAATCTCTATCTCTTCAATGAATATCGTTTCAAATATGTTTTCTCTAAACAAGTGAATATTTCAATATCAACACTGACAACAATATTGTTAGCATATATCGCACATTATATGTGCGAATTGAACAATCTACAAAATACTTAGGTGAGTCAGTCGGTAATTCCCCGTGCAATATAAATTTTCAAAGAAACTGATATCATGGTTTGTTTTAAATTAAGAGCGCATGATATTGTCGGGGTTGAGTAACGCGCACGTGACAAAATTTTGCAACCATAAAAGTTTTGTATCAAGTTAAGATTTTACTCTGAATATTTTTGCATAATACTAATTTATTAAAAAGCGGTACTTTGATAAATTGAAAACAATGTCATCCTCATTACTATTCGAAGATACTTCACATATGCATGCATGAATCGTAGTATAAAATTCCTATCAATAGCAAATAAATCCTCCTATAAAACTCAGAATATTGAATACTATAATATAAATTGGTTATTTCAAATTAGGATATTTCTGTGTCGTAATCATTAAATTATAAAAATGAAATGATTATCATTTCATTTTTATAATTTTTAACTTTTTCTTCTATTAAGAAAACCTTATCAAAAGCATCACTCTTTATCTTCAAGCCTTAATCGACCGTTTTTCCGCGAAAATCAAATGAAACGAAAAGCTTCCCTTTATGTAAAGTAGCCCTTTCCGGTCATTCAAACGTTAATGAACGTATAATTGCTATAATTCTTATCACCTCATAAACAAAAGCGTGACTTTACATGTAACTTTCATTCGTTAAAGATTTGACGATATCAAACAGCGAGTGATGAATGACTTCATAATCATCTTTCAACTGACATTAACATTTCAAAGAAAAAATATCTCATTCATCATATTCAGATTTAATAGATTTTATTCAAAAAATACTCATACGACGTGATTTGCTCGTGCCCATAAATTTCTGGAGGGCTTAAGTACTCGTATATGGGTATGCATTGCAATATTTAAATTTAGATTATCGTTGAGATTTACATTAAGAAATAAAATCAAATTTGCAATCAAGGCTCGTATGATATTAGTTCACTTACGTTTTATAAAATATGATTTCATTATCTCCCACAAGGGATTAGTAGGAATATTTACTACTTTGTAGTCAGAGTAGCATAAAGTTATAAATTGTGAGAAATAAAAAATATCGCACGTGTCGTTGACGTCTTGCATAAATCAATTGCATGATCAGAATAATTTTAAGAAACTTGCGATATACTTGAAATGTTGCAAAATTATATTGAAAAAGAAACTCACTGGTTCAGATGGTTGAGAAATTTTTTAATTTGCATACATTCAAAGTAATAGTTTTGCCAAATAGACATTAATTTATGCAAAAATGGACGGCTTGTTCGGAAATGAAGTGAATACATTTTTTAATAAAAATTGTTACATTAAAATTCATGGGCGCTTTATTTCACGTCTTTCACCCGACTGTCAGTGACTGTTTCCTGTTAAACTCGCTGGCATTGCCAGGTGGCACCGTAGGGACTTGACAGCTTGGGCTCTCCAGACATGGAATCGTCCCGATTTCCTCGTCCTCCCTTTTACTGTCATCTTCATCGTAGACGTCCAAATTGGAGCGCTAATGGTACCACGATTTCATTTTATCGTTGGAGTAAACGAAGTTGAACCATCGGCCCCTTCTTGGTGCATCTTTCAGATCGTCGATAACATAGCTTTAGATGATATATGGGCCTCGATATTTGGGTTCCAGTTTTCGTGACGCGCCATTTGCACTAGGGACGTTCTCTATAACGACGAGATCTCCTTCCACATATACGAATGGCTTCTAATGTTTTCGATTAAAGCGTTCTTTCTATCGTTTTCTTTCTGTCATTATATTGTTCGCAGATTCTGGTAGACTCTCGGTGATTGTCGATAAGGTGTCGGTCACAGGTTCACCGTGTCATGCTTGGATGAGGCGATTTTCAGTGATATCTCGCAAGCGAAAGCAGAATACAATTTGGTTTGGAGCGAAAAATGTTATTGAGTTCTTCTGGTAGTTGAGACAGTAGTTTTTCCCAGATATTACGTTCACCTATCGAATAAGATAAATACGCCAGAATTGACGGATTTATTTTTCCAATTAGCCCGTTAGCTCGCGGAGTGCGGACGGACACTTTAATATGTTAAATATCTTTTCGCAAAACTTGTGTGACGCATACGCGGTCCCGCAGGCAGGTATTATTCGTGCTGGTAAGCCAAAGTAGGATATGATGTCTCGAAGCACCACAACTACCGGTCTGGTGCGATTCGATCTTATCGCTCGCTACTTGCTAAACGAGGGTGATATCTCAACAATATGAAAATTTTCCCGAAGGTTCCTGGAAAAGGGTTCTAGATGATCGATGTAAAGTACCCCGAATGGAATGGGGTGGATCTGTTCGCAAACTAGACGTCCTTCATTCTTCTCATTAAGAGATTTGTGATAATCGGACTCTATGCTAGAAAGAATACACGATTTTATGTACCGGCGCATACGAGAAAACCAAAAGTGCTCCTCCAGCCGGCTGAGTGTTTTCTCGTTTCCGAAATGTCCAGTATCATCATGGCAGCTTTTAACATCCTCCAACGTATAGATTTTGATACCAACAACTTAGTAGCATCACCGAGGCGCTACATCAATCGACCGTTCTTTACTGTGTAGTCCAGTTTAAGTTAGGCAAATTGTTCAGCTTCTCGCACTCCCGTGAGAACTTCAATAATTTCTTTCAGGGTCCTGTCTTGGCGTTGCATTGCCGTTATTCAATAAACTTGACTAGCCTCTAAGATGAAGATATTGTCTGCTACGGTGTTCAGTTCACAAGGTTACTCGTTAGGCTGTCGATTCAGCGCATCGACATACTCCTGTAGTTTGAGCAATCAGCGTGCAATTCTAACATTGAGTGACGTGGCTAGTTTTATAGCTGCTATGCATCCACAATATGTCAACACCCGGAAGCCCAATAGGTAGAAACGAAATCATTCTAGTGTCTTGGCTGATAGCGTCGGCTTTTGTAATTCCCGGATTGATTCCTTCTTTACTGACTTTGTGTCCGAGAAATGTAATTTTGGTGGTGAAAGAGGGGAAGACCAGCTTCTCTTAGAAGTTTTACGAACTCCTTTAAAATTTGCATTCCCTCAGTGAAAGTTGAACTGGCAATGGTGATCTTGTTCATGTAGCTAATGATTTTCATCGGTGTCATTTTTCTTATAAGATTTTGAATCATTTCTTAGAAAACTATCGATGCATTGATGATCCCAAATGGTATCATATTGTATTCGAAGTGGCCGTTATGGGTAACAAATGCAGTATATGGCCGCGATTTCTCCTCTAGAGGGATCTGGTAGCATGCGGAGATGAGATCGAGTGTCGTCAAAACCGTTTTGGTAATCTGGCGATAGCTGCTTTTCCACTCTTTGCATCGGGTAGGGCTTCTTTTCGGTAAGGGAATTGAGTGCCCTGTAATCGACGCAGACTCGATTTTCTCCATTTTGCTTTTTCACCAATACGATTGGTGATGAATATGTAGACGTACTCGGACGAATGATATACTCGTAATTCGTTAATAATTCTTTGATAATTTTTTCAACCTGTTCTCGTTTTTCAGAGGTATCCGATACGACTTTAGTTTGGTATTCATATATTGCGTTTTGCGTCTACTCATTTTTGCGATGTTCTCTGCGAATCAGTCATGTGTAATGATTTAAACTGTTTAAGGTTGTGGAGGACATGGGTGCCGATGGTCTGGCACAAGTGTCAGCGAGCTATAAAGAATATCGAGCTCAGGTGACTAGCTTCGCTTGACGACTGCGTACGCGTGCTAGCTGTTTGTGGGATGAGGCGGGATCTTATCTCGCCAAGAAGCTACACTACAAAATATTTATCACGCGTAATCTACTCTACAAGACATTCTGATCAGTTTTATTATCTATTATGTGCCGATTAAGCTACTAAACAGTAATTCAAAATTGTTGTCTCGTTAATGTTAGCGGACACAGAGGCTTGAGACGAACGCAAACATTGTACAAAAAGCAACCGTTACTTTCTCTGAAGAAGGTCGTTGTATTGCAAGCGGAATGTCAAACCTAAAGATGTTAAAGTGGCTGAATTTAACCACTCATCTCTGCCTAAAGAATGTAAGCTTGACGGGTGTAGTTGACTTTAACGTAGTAAAGCAAACTAAGCAGTTTTGGCGGGGTGACTAGTTCTATCTCAAGGATCAGCCACTCCTGATCACCACGGGGTTGCTCGACTGCTTATGCTTATTATACACGGTAATCGTACATCATCTTCGAAAATTCTGCCTTTTTGTGCATCGAAAGATTGTTAATGCAGTTTGCAGTCTAATGTGGTCGTTTTTCAATTCGGTTGTCAATTTCCAATCTATTTCGTAGTTTCTGAACATACTCGAAGGTACCACCCGCGAATCCCTTCAAAGTCATTGGCTGACATTCTATTGAATTTGAGGCCTTCGTACCAGCGATTTGCTGCTACCTGGATCAATAAAGGTGTCTACGTCTTTTCCATCCATGGAAATATTTTAGTTATCCTTGTCGGCCTTGACTCCGATATCTCCAATTGGGTTCCATTGTCAATTCCAGTATCGGATTCGCGGGCATGACATGTTTCACCGCTGTGAACATCGTGTTCGTCGATATGGCAATGTGCAATTAATGGAAAAATGACCCGTCTTCCTACAGTTGTAGCAAGTAATCGCTCGGGCTTTAAATTTCCTGCTTACAGGCAGCTTATGCTGTTTTTTCTCGATAGCTCTTTACGATTTTTGGTACACAGATTCTCCATTCCATGGTGGATCAATTCGTTTTAGACTCTAGACGACGTATTGTCAACAGTAACTCATTTGCAGTTTTAAAGTCTGTACGTACGGTAGCGTTCTGCAGGACATCGCACCGTAAACCGCTTCTAAAGTGTTTTACAATAGCGGAAGCATTCAGTCCATCTCGTCATCCAATAGGGCACATATGTTATGACAGTAGTACGTTTCGATCGATTCATCGTCGTACCGTTTTCGTTCCATCGTTTTAATGTGCGCGTCGGCATCGTTCCGGTCATGCGAAAAGTCTGACCTCAGCATGCCAGCGAATACATTCCAATTGGAAACAAGTGGAAGTAGCAGGAGAGTGCTCCTGCCAGAAGTGTTTTGTGAAACAATTAGTAAATCAAACAACATGTTCTGCATATCAAAACTTGACTTATATACAGATTCCATAAATTGAGCTCGAAAAATTATATCCTGGTTATCATGCATTTAAATTCGTCGCTTTTTTGTTTCAAGTGTTTTGAACCCGTTGCTTCATTAATAATTGAGACTTTTGTCATAAATTTTTTTTTGCTGTGAACGAAATACTGCGTTGGAAAGTTACATTCCCCCCTGACTTCCAGTGAAAGTTTGGTGACACTCGGTTCAGTGGAAGCGAAGTTATTGCGTCTAAAGTTACAGTATGTTTGTGTCATCGGTACAAAAATGAGTTTCGAACAAAGAGCTAATATCAAATTTTGTTTTAAAATCGGTAAAACGTTTACTGAAACATTTGAATTAATGAAAAAAGTTTATGGTGATGATTGTCTATCTCGTGCCAGAGTTCATGAGTGGTTTACACGTTTCAAAGATGGTCGTGAACATACGGGCCGCCCAAAATCAGTGATCACCGAAATTGTGCATGAATTTATCCAAAATGAGCCGAAATTATCGTTGAAATTCATGAAATCGGAGTTGAATATCTCCAAAACATGATTTATCGCATTTTAACCGATCATTTGGGCTTATGAAAGGTTTGTGCACGTTTTGTTCCGGCGCAAGTTAACAATTTCCAAAATAAACAAGATTTTTGTCATAAAAATCCACTCTTGTGACTGATTTTTTGACTACAAATCGCATTTTAACCATCAATCACTCGCTGTATTCGCCTGATATAGCTCCCTGTGACTTCTACCTATTCGGAAATTTGCATTTGGCCATGAAAGGAAAACGCTTTGCGTCCGTAGAGGGCATCCAAAAAGCTTGTACCGACATCCTGAAGGACATTCCGGTTAATGATCTGAAACACTCTTTCGAAAAGCTTTTGGATCACGCTAAACAGTGTATCGAGGCTGGAGGAGACTATTTGAATTTTCGTATATTTCCCCTTCCGTTCGAAGCAAAACTTATAATTTTAAGAGCTGTTTTGAAAAGTTCTCATTAAGGCCTTTCATTTTATACTAATATTGCCTACATGTGGTGAAATTTTTTCCCCCCCCCCCCCTTAAACACCTTATAATTTTTTTGTGGTGAAATTTTGAAGAGGGCGCCACTGTACACCTACTTACAAAATCTTATGTTTCTAACTTATGTAGTTTGCGAGAAAAAGTGGTGTGACACCGGACGGGCAGACATGACGCGATTTTGGTAGGGTTTTGTAAAATTATTTCACAGAACCCTGAAAACCTCAAACCGATTATCCGACCACAACCTCTCTGGGCCCTTCAGTTGCGCTTGCACAGCAAAAAGAAGCACATGTCCATCCCACAGATAAGCCTAAGAAAGAGCTTCTATACGGCTTATGAACTGATCTGACGTCAACGATTGATCTAACGAAGGATCGGATTCGGGCTGAATGTCAATTATAGCCCGCGCTTGGTGAAAATCCTGCGCAGGGGGTTCGTTGCCAGAGTCACGAATACGGGCTATTGACGTTATACGAGATGTCTGAAAAGCACCTGACCTGCACACATATCTTTGCGTCAGAACCTTTGAGCAACCTCTGCGGGGCATGAGCGTAACCAGTAGTGCCTCACAAACTCCCTGACAGGTACCGAAGAGGCGGCTTGTTCGAACGAATTGATACAGCTGGCCGGGAGACCTTCAAATACGCGAGGCAGCGTGGTTTCATACAAAAAAAATTTTTTTAAGCGAAAACATAGCAAGTAATTGATAGTACCCGAAATAACATGGTGAACAACCCTTCAAAAGTGAATGCGCACACGAAAATATTCTTACGAATATTTTTTTGAATAAAATTTGATAAAATCTGAATATGATGAATGAATGAATTGTTAATGTCTGTTGAAAGATTATGAAATCATTTATTACTCTCGGTTTGATATACTCGTATATTCAAATATGTAATGAGGGAAAGTTATGTGTACAGTCACGTTTTTTTTTATAAGTTGATAAGAAATCTAGAAATGATCCGTTCATTAACGTTTCAATGTCCGGAAGAGCTACTTTACATGAAAGGAAGTTTTCACGCCATTGCTTATTATTTTATTGAATTTCAATGGACAGAATGTTAACTGAGGCTTTTCTATAAAGGAAAATATTTTCAATGACGTTTTCATATTTAAAGAAAAAGACAATTAAAATTATAAACCAATAACTACGACGTAGAAATCTCTTGATAATTAATTAATAATTTATACATTACAATCATTATTCTGTGTGCAATAGGAATTTTTTGTTTGCTGATAACAGGAATTCTCTACTGCGATCAGAGCAAACGTATAGTACAAGTATGTGAAGTATCTTTGAATAATAATAAGGAAGATATTATTTTCAATCTATTGATGAATTTCACACTAATCAATTAGCATATTGTAACATTGTCCAGATATGATATGACGTTTTTATACTTGCAAAATTTTGTCACGTGCGCAATTAGTCAATCGCCAGCATCATGTGTTTCTATTGTAACACAAACCATGGTACCAGTTTCTTTGAAAATTTTATTGCATGGGGAATCACTGAGTGACTAATGCAAGCTTTTTTCTAGGTTGTCCAATTTATTGATATCATGTCTGATAGTTGCTGACAACTTCGTTCATTGCGTTGAAGGTGAAGTGTTCATTTATTTGGGTATTTAAAATCATACGAATTGAAAGTATCCGTAAAGTAATATTTAAATCGCTCCCACTAGTCTACTGTGATTGAATCCTATATTCCTTACGAGATTCTTATCATTTACTTTCTGATTGTAGATTTGGCTGCCTTATCACAACATATTTTAAACGCTAGAGATCCGATCTTGATACGGTTTGCGTCTGGGCTTGAAATTTTAAGGATTTTTTTTTAAATTTTGAAATGCTCAACGAAACTCATAGAAGAAGACTTAAAGTCAATAAGTAATGCTGAGTCAATAGTAAGTTTGCAGTATTGTTAAAATTTCATTTTTGGGTTTTTGTGCCAACCTAAAAAAAACTCTGTTTTCGGGGCCTGTCTGTCCGTCTGTCTGCGTTTATCCGCAACAGCAGTTTTTTCCTGAAACTATAGCAGCTACAGTTATCATTATTAGTAGGTGGATGAAAAGAGTGGTGAGCTATCCAAATTTTCGGCAATCTATAAATTTATCAAGATTTTTAAAGTTTTTTCTTCTAATTTTGCGCAATATCAATTCTTAAATTCAAATCCAATTCGTTAATTTCTCCTTGTTACAATCATTTTCTAGACTACGCTATTTTTAAGCAGCTTACACTTTTTAATAAACCCAAATAAACGATTATATTGTTTCCGTGTATGATTTCAGTAAACAACAACGATAATAACTAACCTTATTTCAGATCGTTTTTCCACGAAATTGAAAGTTCATAAAATCTAAAATAGATCAAGTGCAATTTATGAGGCTGATCAAATAAATAAACATAAATATTGTTGACATCCATCTCAAAGTCAACGCATTAGTTTTGTGGTATTGATAATTTCATTGCATTCAATGTTATCTTTCTATTTATATCTTCGGTCAAAAAACGTAACGCAAGCTTTCCAGAAAGTATCTTGCATAATTTTTCAGATAAAATTGTTAAGGAAAAAAGCTTAGCACAAGTTTCCTGTGTTTAACCTGGAAAATTTTAAACATCCTGAATTTTTCTGGAGGAAAAATAAAGCGTCTGTAAAATGTAGATTTAATAGTATTTCATATTAAAATGGACAAAACTAAAAATATCTAATAAATTGACTCTGGTTTTATCTCGCATTTTTTTACCAAGACTATTTAACGGTGAATGTTGTTCGAAAGTTTCATTCTAAGATTTGTATTATGCATAATTAATATGACCAAATCTTGAAGTATCTCCCATTCTCAAACAATGCGTCCACTTTACCGTAAATGTTATCAAGTTATTCTTATATGAATATAATAACGGACATCCGGAATAAGATCTTAACACTAAGTAACAAAATCTTGTTGGTCCGGTTTTCTTTTGCTGTATCATATAATTTTTTATATTACAAGGTCGTGCAAGACATTCCATCATGATTTTAACAAAGTAGGACTGGAACATATCTTGCCTTAGCAACCACGACTCGTAATCAGATCAAAGATATATCAATCTTTCATATTGGATTTAATAATCTATGGAATGCAATTTCTGTATATTTTTACAAAAATGTAGACTGTACTCTTTCAGCAAATTCACTATACATACACGATGCATCAATCATTTTCTAACATATGTGTATCTACAGGGGGAACATTCTTTTCTGTTAGAGCATTCACTTTTTGAAGAATTAGTTGGCATTCATGTTGAGCTATTAAAATTTTTAAAACTGGTTTCAGTTAACTTTTTTTCTATATAATGAAAGAATTTTAAATACAAGTCTTAATTTATTTTCTCATGTCTTATTCTTATCGCCCATGTTCGTAGAAAAGTCTTAACAGACTTTTCGCGGGAAGAATGATTTCTAAGACGTATATGTTACTTTGAATCCAGATTATAATATCATGGGAATTAAAATGTAGAATGTTCACGATATCATAGTAAAATGGAAGCAAAGAGCAGCGAATTTCGGTTAAGATCAAAAATCTTTACGTGAATAGAAAAAATTCTGCATAAATTTTACATAACATTTGAATACCAATAAGTTGTATTATTTTCTTTTAAAAAGTATGAATGAAAGAGATAGCGTGTGTCGTAGATTCCAAAACTTTTTTATATTAAAGACACAATATTATTAGGTGCAAAGTATGCTTAAATATATTTTTTTAATGAATCAAATGCAAATTTATTGTTTAATTTACAAACTTGAATAAAGGAAGAACATTTTTGCGTAGTACAAAGCTGACGTCAATGCACCTGAAGTTTTCATCTTAATTAATGCATCAGTATGAGTTTATGTCGGTTTTACTTTAGCATTTTTTGGTGAGTTTTGACTTAGCAACATTGGTCAATGGGTCGAGACAACTGGAGGCGCTGTCTGCGGGAAACTAAGGCCCGTTAGGGGCTGTAGTTCTGCAACGACGACAGCGAACATTGGTAAAATTCAGATATTATTTGTTAACCAACATGAATAAGAAGGTTTATGCTCTAATCTAGAGGGTATTGTATCGAATACAGTATTTTGTCTGCGATTATCCAAGTAATTTAATTCTGTTAAACCCTAGTCCTAGCCTAATGTCTTCTAAATTTATTAAAGGCAAAACTATCAGGAAAATAACCGGCAATTATCATTTCTTGAAATTTATTGCCAATACTTTCCTTATTAGTATGATTTTTTTTCAAAGTTTTTGAAGAAATTTCGCCTCTTATCACTGTAACAAAACGGCATTTACCGCCATCGTAGACAATCACTCTAGCAACATTGGGATAATTGCACACATGAAATGATTCCCATAAAATAAAAAAAAGAAAATTTTCCGGGCAATCAAAAGATAAGTACAGAGTTCTCGTCTAAAAATAGTATTCCAAGTTTGTTAAAACGCATTTTCCATACTCTACGAACCAAAACTTCCGTTGCCTTCTGCGAACAATTGAAAAATTTTATATTTTGAGCGCTAATACTTCGATCATTTTTCCATAAAATCTACACTCACCACTCTGATGCTTATCACCATATTTTACTTGCAAAATTTTGCCTGCAGTCCATATATGAATCCACGATTCATCGCTTTATTTTTTAATCCTTACTCACAATCTATCGACGAAAGGTCACTAGCCTCCAAGAATACAGTGCGAAATAGTTCAAGTGGAAGTCTGTTTTAATGGAAAACTGTAGTGGAACTCATCTTTTGAACGCTTCCTTGTTGTAAAATACGACCTGAACAAAAACCGAATATTTATACTATTTTTTGACCCGTTCGTACCAGCAATTTTTTTAATTTCCGGACTGTTTGGCCAAATTAAAAAATATACACTTGTTTCAAAAGACTTATATTTGACTTTTCGATCACTTGCGTGATCGTCTTCAGAAATACTACATCGCAGAGCAATTGCAATTCATATTTATACATATAAATTTTTCCTTAACTACATAATTACATTATTTTTCACTTGTGTTTCTTAATATCCCACAATAACTTCATTAATCCCTTCGATGTCCGTTTTCCTATTCATTGTGTTTTCGGTTGTCATTATTTTTTGAGCCTCCAGGATCATCCTCTTTTTGTAGGTTGCTCCTCTCCTATCACTTTTGTGTGCTGGAAGTCAGGGGTGTGTCCTGTTTGTGCACAATGCGTCGTTAGTGCCGTTCGGTTGCTGTTACCGCTCCTAAGGTCTAATTTGTGTGCCGATATCCTACTCTTGAGCCATTGCTTCAATAACATCCGTTTCAACAATCCTGGTCAAATCCCTCATTAAGAATCTTATGAAAAATTAGCGACCTTTTTCAATGATATCTGTTGAGACCCAGATATGAGGCAATGCAGAATGAATATACTGAACTCTTTAAATCATCCAGAGTTGTGAAAGCAGAGTAGACACCAAATAACGCTCGCTACAAAAACTCTGACCACATATCTTCTAGTAACACCACAAATTGTAAGATCAGCCTTAAGAATTATATGTGAAGCTAGCGATATTAGAAGAATGTGAAATTTGAAAGGAACTGGAAAATTTGCTCCACTGAGGAGCAGCGAGTAAATAATCAAAAATTTTAATTCGCTATCCACTAGTGAAGAAGTGAAGCAGCAATTCCGCATAAATCCCTTAAAAATTCCATGCTACAACTCCTTCACCTCCAGGTGGAGAGATGGAGAAAAAGGGCTTCCTTTACTGACCAGTTGAAGAAAAAGATCCTGCCTCACTGGCGAATCGAGGAGAACTTGCCGGAAATGTTGTTCCACTGGTGAAACAGAAGAAGGGATTGCTCTACTGACAAACAGAAGGGAAGTATTGTGAAGTGATAATTTCAGTCTGGTGACTTTCGAGATGACCGCCGTAAGCATACTCTATAGATACCAAATTCATCAGAAAAATTACTTTTGGCGACCATTATAATAATGCAAAGTTCAAAAACTAGTGGTTGGCTCGCTCTGCTTAAGTAGACAAATTTCCGTTTCGCCTACACTGAGGACCATACATGGAAATTCTCCCATTCTTCATCATCACGAGCTGAGCGTAAAATGTCTTAAAATTTTCTGAGCTTTTCTGCCCCATGAAATGAGCTTGTTGTCACGGTGGTTAGAATGTATGAGCTCCTGTATGCTTAGACAAAGAACTTCACGACAAAACATTTTTCCTCACAATTAGTTTTTACAACGTTTTATTTTATATCGCTTAAACCTTTGTGAGGTTTCTTATTAGACGTATTAGACTATTGTCAAATCGCATGATCTGGAAGCCAAATGCTATTTTTCAAAATCAAGCTGTCGCTAAATTTTGATTTCAGTGGTTTGTTGATTGCACTTATCATATGACATACTCGTAAGTGCCAACCTGTGAAAATCGAAGATCTGCATTGATTTCAACGCGAAATTTGGCGTCAATTTTGAAAATGATGCTTCCAGTGTGTTAACTGCTGAACAAAGTTTTCAGTTTCCAACTGGCTTTGAGTCCTGTCGACGAGAAAGCGATATTATTCCTGTATCAGTTAAATTCTACGTGCGTACAAGCCGGCATTTATATGCAAAATTTTCAATATAATGGACGGCCTAGGCTCTAGTTCCTGCGAAATATATACAATGGATAGATTTGGATTTTCGTACACACTAACCCTAGACAACAGTGATATTCTCTTCATTGCGTCGACTAAACTACGTTCTCAGCTTGACGGGGGAGGTATTTGATGGGTAAAGTCAAAGTCAAAAGCGCTGTATTCAGTACTAATCGTTATAAATTTCAAAAGAATATAAAGCAAATTCCAAACAATAAAAAATACGAAAACAACCCAAATGGCTCTACAATTTATACGTTATCAATGAAACACATTTCGGGAAAAAAACCAAATGTGTTTCATTGATAACGTATAAATTTATTTGATGGGTACTCCAACGGCATAATGCCACACTGTGGGTGCAAATGCCTTCACATCCCTACCATAAAAATATCATTGTTTGAATTACCGTATTATGTAAAGGGCTTATCGTGAAATATCTATCCACAATTCGACCAATAGTTTGCTCTTATGGACGATTATGTGCACCATAAAAATATTTCGATGTCAAAGTTAATTTGGATCATTTGGTTGTGCTCAGCCAGTTTACATATGGCCTTTCCCATCCATCAGATTACTTGAAATTGGTTAACATTTCTAACACGGGTTTGAACTTTCCTTGGGGATTTTTGGTGAAAAGTATAGTTTTTATGATTTTCTTGCTCATGAATTAATGATTTTAAACGAAAATCGAAGAAAATACTGGAATAACTATATTAAAATTTTTCATAGGTTAACCAATTTCAAGATTTCAAGTAATCAATCGGTTGGAAAGGGCCGTATATAAACAGGCTAATTTTTCAACGATGAATGATTTTCCCAAACTTACTGATAATGGGCGTCTAAATTAGAATGTAGTCTGATAGTTCGTTTTACAGTTATTCGTTTCATAAGTTTTATCAAGTGAAAAACCACACCCTTTATTAGCGCTTTCTCGTAAACCACTTTTTAATTGATTTCCTTCTCGAATGTATTCCACAAAAAAAAAGTTTAAATCGCCCGTTTATAAAGAGAGAGAGAGAGAGAAAGAACTTAAAAACTTCAATGAATTTTTCAAGTTAACGTGCATATACGGCAAATTTTTCTAATCTTTTTACAATGGTTCATGATTATAATTTCTCAGATAACTTTTGCCACCCCAAAGACGCCAGAGGCTAGATGATTCAACGGGCCCCGATTAACTTTTGGGGCTTTTCGTATTGAAGCATACTAAAATAAACATACGACTGTACATTGTCCCTGATTAATCTATAACTGCTGAGTAAATTTTTTTTGTTCAAATTCTCTATCAGCTCAATTCTGCACGTAAAGATTAATTGTTTTTTCGGTCATGAAAGTCACTAAATATCGTACTATTATATTATCTTATCAGTAAAACAGTATTCAAGTAAAATATCGTTAAATAATTATATCCAAACATTGCAATATTGACTGATAACATCAACTAGGTACCTTTAATTCGTACATGTTTTGAGTTACTTGAAATCACCATGAAACCGTTTAATTAATCCTTTGATCGTTAATGTTTATTTTTCTATTTTGGATTTTCCAAAACGCTATTTACTACAAAGTCACTCAACAGATGTGTCCTTGACGAAAGAAAAATTGCACTAACAATCGTGATTTAAAGCTATGAAACAATTTTTTTGGGTGATCTATTACTTTATTTTATAGGTAGTAATTAGAAAGATAAATATTATTTTATCAAATCGAATATTTACGAATTCGAGAAAGTTTATTTAAATTTAAATTGCAAAATATAGTCAAGGACTTTAATGCTTGCAATTAATGTTTTATTTTTTAAATTAAAATCGTTATTTCAAATTTTTTATTAATAAAACCTTGCCAGTGCAGTTTCTTGAAAATTCAGACAATAATACTTCAAATTAAAAGATATACGAGTAAAACTTCACAATTGTTTTTTAAGGACTGGATTAATCTTATATAGGGTGGTCCAAATACAAGTTTCTTTTTAAAAATGCAATAAAATGAACAAAAATCAATTTTTTTTCTCATATTTTGGCTTTATACGCAAGAACAAACCTTCCCGTTAGTTGTGAAATACAATTTCATTCATATGGCTGCCACGGTTGGCGTGACAGCAGGCCAGTCCAATTTTCCAAGACATTTTGATGGTTTCGGGCCCTATCTGTGCAATGGATTGTTGAATATTCAATTTCAGTGCTTAAATCGTTTGTGGATTTTCCGCATAACATCGATCTTTCACAGAAAAATAAGTCCAACGGTGTCAAATCGTAGCTTTGAGGCGGCCAATTGACATCACCAAGGCGGCTGATTACACGATTCCCAAATTTCACAGAAAAATAAGTCCAAAGGTGTCAAATCGCAGCTTCGAGGCGGCCAATTGACATCGCAAGGTGGCTGATTACACGATTTCCGAATTTTGTGCACAAAAGATCGATTGTTTGATGAGCTGTATGGCATGGCGCGTCATCCTGTTGAAATCAAAGGTCAGTCAAGTCCGGCCACAAAAGTCGGTTATCATGCCTCTGTAGCGCTACCCGTTGACCGAAACAACATTTCCAGCCTAATTTTCAAAGAAAAACGGTCCAATGATGCCACCATTCCAGAATCCACACCACGCTGTCACTCGCTGAGGATGCATTGGCTTCTCGACAATCACGTGTGGTTTTTCCGAGCCCCAGATGCGGCAGTTTGGTTTGTTTCCTTTTAAATTCATCTTGAACTCGTTCTTTATTTTGTTTAATTAGTAACTTGTCCGATTCAGACTTTGCAGGTCAATCCTTTACTGGAAATTTAATGCTATATGCACCAAAATCTCGAAAAACCGAATCCTTGCATGTAAAATGGATAGCCCGAATATCAAAGTTTATTTTTTGACTGATCTTGGTACTGATATATTATTCAATTCTTTGGATGTTGCACCACAGATGTAGCAGCGCATCGAAGATTTAGTCCCTGCTGCAGCATTCCACACTTTTCCATCCATCATTGTGAGCACCATGTTACATTTTATCTCATATGTTAATTTCTAAAACCTAGTGTCACTGAAGTAGGCCTTGAGTTATTTGTCGCATTTTCTACATGTTGAATTTCTTCATTCGTTACATCCGTAGATACTTTGACAAATCTAATACGGATAGGTCGGCAATAGTTCGGAGATGATGGAGTTGGATTTTGCCACAGAATCTTATTCGTACCATACATTATACGTAAAGGTATAAACGAACTGAGGAAAATGCGGGAGTCTGAGGCACTGTCACTTTCGAATTTTTGTTTGTATTGTGACTGTTGCGATCTAGCACAGCCCCATTTGCATATTATTCTTTCTCCTTCAGCGTAGTCACCACTTCTTCCAAGTGTTTCAAAAGTCGTTCTGCAGTATGATCGCTTACGGCCTGCAACTCAACTTCTGCACAATCTTCAAATACTTGAAGTGATCTTTTGGAGGATAACACAATTTTTTATAATATAACGTGGAAGGTTTCCAGTCGTTTCCCTGACTATTTCGTATTGGGTCACCGTTAGATTGGCTTTCACAAACATTTTGAGGGTTTCTTCAGGAGACTACTGCTGCTGAGTTGTTTTCGAACACGACAGTTTTCACATATTCAAGCACACGATCCTGATTTACCGATATCTTTTTCAGGATATTTGATGCGTTCCTCTGTTTGGTGGCCCTCAATTGTATTTGCGCTGCATAAATAATTTTATTAGGACCATCAGATTTCCGAAGCCCCTCCGTTTTGTGTCTCTTCCTTCTTATGCTAGCATTTTCAAAAGACTTCTTGTGGCCGCCCAGGCTTCGAATTTTTTTCGGATCTTCAAACGTTCCATTTAATCAGTTTTCATTATTTTTTTCAAAAAGTTCTACTCTTGATTTCACTGCTAGCCATCCTCGTTTGATTTCTGACTTGAAAATCGTAAACTTGCGTTTTATTTCCTTGATCTCATCCTCAGTATAAGAATCCAACATATCAAATAATTTTTGGTATATCCCAATTTCCCGTTAATATCCAGGCCCTTTTGAGTCTTCATGACATCAAATATTTCTCGACGAGTTATTTTTTGCACTTCGGATGCATAAAAAAAGGACATATCCCTAATCAAATTTTATTTTACTAATTTTTGGACAGCTTGACCTTGAGCACCCATATATCAAAAGTTGGTCTGGGGTGACCCTTCATTAATGATAGCTTAGAAAATATAGATCTTCTAGAGGGACTACTTATCTTCGATAATGAGCCGATCGTTTTTACCTGGAGGTAGTTCTATAAATTTAACTTTTGGCCGGTTAGAATGGTCAAATACATTTCTGTGCAACGTTCAGATAGAAAGGGGATAAAGTACAGGGTTATCCATTTCGTGGTTGTGAAAGTATAACCCTGCCATTTGACATTTGTCAAAATTAAATGTCATCCAAAGCATGTTTTTTTTAGTTGAAGGTTTGCCATTTAGAAATATGGATCGTTTAACAGTCGAAGAACGCGTTCAAATTATTAAATTTTATTATAAAAATGGTGATTCTGCTGTATCAACATTTAGGGCTTTACGAGCCGATTACGGTCGACATAATCGGCCTACACAGCAAACAATTTCGAACATAGTGAGAAAATTTGAAGAGACTAGATCGGTTATTGATATTGCAAGGCCTGTGCATCATCGCAACATTCGTTCTGCTGAAAATATCGCTGTTGTTGCCCAAAGTGTGGAGGAAGACCCGAATTTGTCGATTCCTCGACGTGCTCAACATTTGGGCTTGTCTTATGGCTCATTGTGGCGGATTTTGCATTTGGATTTGCATCTCCATCCGTACAAAATCCAACTCACTCAAGAACTTAAGCCTCAAGATCATACACAACGCAGAATGTATGCGAATTGGGTGATTGAACAACAAGCCATGGATAACGATTTTTCGAACAAACATTTTTTTAGTTATGAGGTTCATTTGTCACTCCGTGGCTACGTAAATAAACAGAATTGTCGCATATGGGGCTCTCAAAATCCTCAGGTGATCGCAGAAAGGCCTTTGCATCCGGAAAAAGTGACCGTTTGGTGTGCATTATGGTCTGGTGGTGTTATTGGCCCGTATTTTTTTGAAAACGATCAAGGAAGAGTCATAACAGTCAATTCTGACTGCTATGGACGGATGTTAACCGATTATTTTTGGAATTGAAGATTATGATCTGGAGAACATGTGGTTCCAACAGGATGGAGCCACAAGCCACACAACACAGGCTAATCGAGCACAGATTAGCCTGAAAAAAATCTTCGATAGAAGCTAGTCATGTAAAGTCTTGACATGAATTCTTAAACCAGGATCCAAAATTGTTAAATCTCTTATCCGTAGCCGTTAAAATAAATGAAAATGCTCGTAAATTCATCCAATAATTTTCAAATATACTCTTTCGCTAATAAATTCCAATTAAATTTAAGTTTATTTTCTCGGCATGCTTCTGCATTTTATTTGCAATTGTAACCATTCACTGGTTGGTAATTGAGCGCTAATTTACGAGAAGACTAAATTACCCAATAAAGCCTTCAAATACAAATTAAATGAAAAACAATGGTACATTTAAGCTCCACACATATTTCTGCTTGCTAATTTAATGAGTGTTTTCAATTTTTAAACTTCAAATTAATATGTTTTTCGTGAAATGATAGAAATACATATGAGTATTATGTTGTTTTTACCATCCTTCATAAAGGGAAATAAGTTTAAACTGCGGTTTATGTGAAAGTATTAATTGTGGGGTGTATTGTTATCATATGATTAAATGAAGTTAATTAAAGAATGATTATGGAATATTTAAATACGCTACAATGTTACTGAAAACTTTGAAGGCTTTGCTAATACAGATAAGAGTGTTAAACTCAGATAACAAATATGAAAAGGGTGTGCCATTGCGCACGAGTCAGAATCCAGTGTTTATGCATTTGCTGTGTCGTAAAATATGATCATGACTGCAGTTTATTCAAATTTATCCGCATTACAATCGGGTTACCAAACTAGTTTGTATTTTCGCGACATTTATCGATCGTTTGCGTCATAGACATTAATTGAATTCACCGGAAAAAAACGAGAAATTGTACAATCGGTCATTCTCTGGGTGGATTTAATTCAATTGGTTAATAGATCCTGGTAGCCAAAAAATTTAAAATATTTCAATTCAAAACAAGAAGCATTTAAATTAACTTGATCGAAAGGACCTTGACGTGCAATTTCGTTAACAATTCTTTTTTAACCATTCCCCTTCCGTCACTTCTCTATGCAATTCCTTCAATCAGACATGCATTGCAGTAACGCAAAACTGCTGCCCATACTCGTTGGAAAATTTACATAGAAAACGCAGAGTTTATTCTGATTTTCCAAAGAATTTCCGCTTTTGAATTAAACCGTCATCCTACAACTTGGGAGCCTGCTTCAGTACCATTTGCATCATTTCTGTTTTCTTAATACATTCAGGGATCAAAGTGCATTTAGCAGACTGTTATAGATACTCGTATACAGACGATGCAGTTGATTTGCTGGATGTAGTCTGCTCTTACAAATAGACTTACTAAGCATTCTTGCTGCCTTCTAAGAATATTTATGAAGGTGTTAAAGCAAGTATTATTTACGACTATGATCTTATGCGTGGCAACTTCATGTACATTTACAGAATCTTATGCATCTCCCCAAGTATAATCGGCGAACATATGGCCTCCCGACTTCATATATGATCAAAGGCCTGGCATCTTTTCTCTAGAATTAACAACAAATTTTTCGTTCTTGTTCATTTGGCTTTTATAGTTTGTCGCTTTCCAGCAACATAAATACAACTTTATATCGTGTTTATTCAATCTTTTATTTTGGATGAATGAAAGAACATCGTGTTTGTGATGTTCAACTAGATGTTTTTAATTCAAGTTAAAAGAAATATTTGTTCAAGTACGTAGATGCTAGTCATGTTAGCAATGTACGCACGATGATGCACTCAGTACATAAATTAACATGCAGTTCTGATAGA
Source organism: Odontomyia ornata (assembly GCA_963969285.1). Taxonomy (NCBI): domain Eukaryota; kingdom Metazoa; phylum Arthropoda; class Insecta; order Diptera; family Stratiomyidae; genus Odontomyia; species Odontomyia ornata. The sequence continues at coordinate 206,540,889 of OZ017741.1, forward strand.
AAAACCAAGAAGAAAAATTGATGGGGTGGTGGGTGATGGTGGAGTCATATTTTAAAAATAGCAACATTTAATCATGCGTTTGAATAATATTTTTAAACCGCCAGCTAATGTATCGCCAGCCAACAATGCACATGCTTTACTCAACGGGTGTTTTGTTCAGGACTGAGCAATTGAAATGCTATCTTAACATATATGGCACGTTTTATGAGATAAATTAAAAGCGATGCTTGAATAAAAATAGCAGTTGAGTATAATTTTATTTCAAAAGAAAGCAGGCAAAAGGTTTTGTTTGAATTGTTATATTTTCAGCTTTTCAAACAAATTGAACAAAAAAAGATGAGTATTAGTCTCGCTAAATTTATTGTACGAGTATGTGATAAACGTAGCACCGCAGACTTTTCTTCCCCTATTTGAGGTCCTCTTTTGAGTTTAGGAATGGGAGCGATGTCAAACGGGCTTATCTTACAAGATGTGGTACCCTGAGGATCCTCAACCGTAGCTAACGATAGAGGAACATCCTGACCTGTCAAAGATGTTGACGGTCGATTCAGGCAAACTGCACAATAATATGTCGTTCGTCTTCATCTTTGACTCTGCTCCCTGAAAGACCCTGATTACTGTCATTCATGTAAGAGATTAATAGTAAGAGCAATCTCGTTTTCTGTTAGCCTCTTCAATCAAATCGGCATCTGAGAACAGCTTCTTGTTCAAGGGATAAATGCCTATCACTTTGAATCCATTGATTGTGGTTTGACCTATTAGGCATCTAATATAGGAGGCTTTACCAACCTGAATCGCTACTAGACCACCTCTCAGCGGCGGCTTGTTTTATTATGTTGGCATATTCAGCACTTGGTTTTTTGACTTCCGTTGAATTATGGCGCCAGTAACCCTAAGCCGCATGGCTCAGTAGTAAGAGCACTAAGCCCGTAAGCCGAAGGTCTCTGGTTCGAGTTTCATTGGCGTCAACGAGATTTAGTTCAAGTGATTCTTCGGATGGACTGTAAGCCTGTTCAGTTATGTTACGCGCTGGTTTAAAATCAGAACGTATCGCAGCTGGGTGGACGAACATACGGCCAAAGCGTGATAATGATCATATCACCTTGTGGAGTGCCGATACATTCGATCATGACAATGAGATACTCTAACTATCTCTAAGCGAAGGCCTGAAAGGGGCTATAGTGCTACGAAAAAAAACCCTAAAGCCGTAACACCGAGGCAACTTACGCACATCACCCTACGACTCGAGCGCCTACTTTACATTGTGTGTATGTCTGCAATGTTGTTTCGATCTGTTTTCATACAAATATTATAATTTTTGGGACTTGTGTGCCATGGTCGTACGTGTACTCGAAAAACAGAATCATCTTCACAATGTATGTAAAGAGAGTAAAGACCTTCTCCGTTTAAGTACTCTTAAGTATAAGATTGACTTTGTGTCAGTTGATAAATACCAAGTGTTAATCGTCGCAGCTCATCCCAAGTTAGGCGTGGAAAATCTTGAAGATCTGTTTCAGTTAACTTTTTCCGGATTGTTTTTTTCTCACTCATCCGACTAATTGCTGTAAGTTATGAGGGTTTATAGACAAATCAAGCATTCGTTGAGCAATTATTTAGTCATCTTCGGTATTTTTAATCCTTGTAGGATGGAATGCATTGAAAAGAGCGCATACAATCCGCATATAGTCGCCAATGTAAGGTATCTGCGTATTTGGTAATACTTTATCCAGTTTTTCAGCTGACCATTGACAACTGTTACGACACATCTGACTTGGGTCAGAAGACGCGTCTTGTTAGCATCATTGTTGAAAATTGATGCTGCTTATTTACGAATGTAGGCATTTTGTTTACGCGAACTCCTCCAGGAGTTCCAAGCAATCACGGAAACGCCTATCAACAATAAATATGTCATTTGACCCATTCTTTGATATTGAATGCATCTTTTTTTTTATAAATGTGTGAGTATGTTAGCGTCATTGTTCTTTGAATCAGCCTAATAAGGTCTGAAGACGTCTAAAGAAGTAGTGAACAACATCATAGGTTTAACCAAAGGTCTGCCTTTGTGTAACGAGAAAGATCGTCTCTGAATAGGACTCTTCTGAATATAAATGTACGTGCCATCCGCAACAAGCATCACTGTTTCATTGTTCTCGGCGGGAATAAACAATCTTCTTGCTAAAGGCCTCGTATGTTTTTCAATAACTTGTGTGCTCTCGTTATGTGTTCTGTTCCAATCATAGCCTGGCGGGCACATTGCACAGAAGATGATATTAGTCTTTTTTTCATATTGAATAATGTGGAAAGAACGCTGTTAGAGAGACCAGTTCTTAGTGTCACAAGTAATACGCCAAGCAAGTACGAGATGACTTATTTTTTGAGGAACGAATTTTGGGCTTTACTAGCCCAAAAGTGTAGTTAAAATTAGACATAGATATACCCATGAGAGTACAATAGTCGGAATCAGAAAGCTGTCCTGGTGGGTCAAAATCGAGACCTTTCTTCTTTGCTGCATTCCTGATACTGTTCAAAAGTCTTTTGATATCTTTTTCACACATTGATGTATTGGCACTTACTGGCCAGACAGCTTGCAGAGCCAATTCACTGAATACAGATCCGATGATATGAGTTTTGCAGCATCATTTCATATAGTTACTAAAAAGGCTTGAGTACGAGCTGCTTTAGATACAGTTCCTCTTACGTTTGCATACTATACAACACGTTTTTGAGCTGTGGCAACGAGGTATTGATAAACCTATATCAGGCTTCTTTGTGGTATCCTCGGCGAAACATGTCGTATCAGGAACTCCAGTTATTGAGGAAGTCAACATAGAAGTATTTCGATTTAGAGCCCGAGCCACACTAAATGCATATGATCTGCATTTAGAACATAACTTACAACCACTCTTTAGTTCACATTTTTTAGAATTCCTAAGTATAGATAGAATTTTCCTATTACTACAGATACGAAAGTCACTTTCTGTTTTTCGTCACGATTTACTACATTCACACTGGCTACCAGGCATTATAAATTATTTAGTTTTCTAGCAAAAATATAGCTTCAAAATACAATTTTGATATCTATACTACAAATACTGTTTTAAGCGCGACAAAACACGCCCAAACACATTCCGATTGCAGCGCAACTGATGCTCATGCGCAAAATATATTTTTCCCTGCGGGAAAGAAGCGCACAATGAACCAAAAATAAATTAGTACTCACAAACAAATTGATAAAAATGAGTAACTTTGAGAGTCAAAATTAATATGGTTCATAGAGCGCTTCTTTGAGAAATGATAAATTAAGGAATGAGAAAATGACAAAAATTTACCAAAATGGCGAAATAATCTCTCTTTGGGTAATAGTTGCTATGACTTACGAAATTATTTATCACTTAAATCTTATTGAATAAAAAAATAGATTTCTTCAACTATATAAATATATTTAAAAATAATCGGAAACCGAAACTTTTTTTCCGAGTGTGCTATAGGCGAAAAATGCCTCTTATCAACCCTCCTCCTTTTCTCTGGAGTTTTCTTCGAATCCTTGATTGGCAAGCGGTTGACCAAATACGTAGCGGTGTTAATTGCCTGTGTCCAGAATGTAGTTGGTAGACGGCTGTCAATTAGCATGCACAACGCCTTGTCTACAAGGGTCGTCTGATGAACTTTGCCGTATTTGCGCAAGAAATCACTGAACGTTATGTTTATATATTCGCCGCCGTTATCCGATCTGATAATCTTAATCCTACTTGCATGATTTGCTGCTACACCCTTCAAATTTCTCAAGAACTTTAGACCTACGCTTCATCAAGTATGTGAAGTTTTTGCCTCTAAAGTCGTAGACAAATGTGACGTAAGATAATGCGCCTCCAAACGAAGCTTAATACGAGGGCGTTCCCAAAAGTAACCGACCCGACAAAGAAAACAGTAAAAAATTGCGAAAATATTTTTTATTTTTCGATGTTCAATAGCTTCGATACCCGCTTTATAGTAGGAACCGTTAAGCTCCTCAAAATAGCTATTAACCGCAGACTCTACCTGGCGAATACGGTGCGTGAGGAAGCAATTCGAACTTCAACTCATTGATTTTAGCCATCGCAATAACGCACGTGTGAACTGGTGCGTTGTCGTGATGAAACAACACTTTCTGTTTCGACAGATGGTTCCGTTTTTTCTTGATTTCATCACTCAAACGCTGCAATAAGGCTACATATTATGCGCCGTTGATTGTTTTTCCTTTTTCGAGATAATCAATAAATATTATCCCACGCGCATCCCAGAAAACGGATGCCATGACCTTGCCAGCTCACTGAACTGTCATTGCTTTCTTTGGAACCGGTTCTCCCATTTCAATCCACTGCTTTGACTGCTCCTTGGTCTCAGGTGTAAAATGATGGACCCATGTTTCGTCCATGGTTATGAATCGATGCAAAAACTCGGCATTTTTGCTGCGAAACATTGTCAACCACTCGATGGAAACATCCTCACGTTGCTGTTTGTGCTCCATTGTAAGCAAACGCGGCACCCATTTTGCGCACAGCTTTCTCATGTCCAAATTTTCGGTCGAAATGTGATGCGCAGCACTTTTTGAAATGCCTGCCATGTCGCTATCTCGCGCACTCTTAGTCGGTCATCCAATACCATTTTGTGGATTTTCTTCAGATTTTCTGACCTCACTTGGTCGACCACTGCGGTGTTCATCTTGGCAGCTCGTACGACCTCGCTTAAACTCAGCTATCGTTGCCAACGAAGGAGCAGAGTTCCCCAGAGTAGAACCCAACTCGGCTTTGATATCGGTTGGACTTAGACCTTTCAAATGAACGTATTGTATCACATAACGATGCCCGATTTTTCCCATATTTACAAATTCACTGAGTGCGTTCACTTTGGATGTCTGTAAAAAAATTATAATAAACGTACCGTTATGAATTTTATACATTAAGTTGTTGAAATGGTGGTATTGTCAATCACAGTAACTGTTTTTTTAAACTACCTGTATTCTTTTGGGACTACCCTCGTACATCGGCCCGCAGACATCTGTGTGGATTAATTCTAAAAAATCGGTTCTCTTGCTTTGAAAATCAAGAAACGGCTTACGAGTTTACCGTCCCTGTAAACAGACTTTGCAGTTACGTATTTCTTTCTTCGGAAAGTTGATGCCACCAACTACGTCGCCTTCACTCAATCTGGAGATCTTAATTTGACAAACATGTCCAAATCTCCTATGCGATTTATGAGTATCATCCGACGCTTTCGTCAATAACGACGTTTCGTTTGTGCGGACTTTTAGCTTCTTCATGTTATTGCACAAAACGTCTTGCGCTATAATGTCGCCTTTTACACTGACCATTTGGCAACTAATATCAGTGAAATTTACGGGCTTTGCTGTGTTCACTAATTAGGAAACCGATAGAAGGTTCGTACACAATTCTGGAATATATCGAACGTTATTCACAGTAGGCTCCACTGTTTTCATTAGCTGTCTTACATCTGGAAGAAGCTTCACATCGTCAACATCGCTACGGTTCGTCATATGCACGCTTGCTCTTGAATCAAAAAACCAGTTATCCGATGATGAATGTGGAACTGTCAAATAAAATAAGCTCGTTGCGTTACGTCACGTTCGCTTTGGACGCTGTTTTGTTATACTTGTTTGTCCACGCTGATTGCATTCGAAGTATATATTTAACTTTTTAAGGGTTTTGTACTAAAATACAAAACCCTATTGAAATCGGTACCTGTGTCCGTCTGTCCGCCCGGCTGTATGTCATAGTAGTTTTTCTCCGAAATTACAGAAGCTACAGCCATGGAACTTCGTAGAAAGGTCGGAAGTTATGTTTCAACTAAACATCTAATTGAAATGCTTTGCTGATAAACACTTACTTTGAACCTTGTCATTTAAGAATATATATAGATATAAAGACTTCCCTGCGAATATCTAAGAAAAATAACGAAAATTGTAGCACAATGTATAATCTTTTTCCGCTGTCAAAACTTGTGCACTAACAAGCAACAGCTGAAGCAGGTGATGTGTGTGGTTCACTTACATAGAGAGTGGTAGATGCCTAAACCATAGTATACTCAACTAGTACCCACACCTTTCATTTACCCTGTGTTGCACACTTTTTGAATTTTCCCAGGGGCACGTCAGCTGATCCGGGGCATTACAGCTGATCCCATGTTTGGCGCGCTCAAGACACAAAGCAAAATGCAAATAAAATTTCCGCCGCACGTGTTCTTTTACGCATTTCAGAACATAGGAGTGCTGCCAGATCCTAATAAAAAACTAAAAGATTGCATGGAACGAATTTGTTTTTCTGCAAAGTTATTGATTTTTTGAGGTATGGTTATCCTGAAATCTCTCATCGAAGCATATGTTTATATTCGCGCCAATCTTCGCGTCAGCATTTCCCTACCTACCTGCTACCGAAGATTTATGGCTCGCTGTTCGCCTTGTGTTCGGATTTTTCCGGAGGGTTGATGGAGTGTGGTTACTAGTTGATTATACTATGGCCTAAACTACTCTTGACACTTAGTCACGGTGCAGTGAAGGAAAATGCTGTGCCAAACGACGAGGAGGTCACTTTAGGGGAGGCAGTCCGGTTTAGGGCACTTTCCTCTAATATTCAGTCACGCTTCAGACCAAATCAAATCTTGATGTTGCTGCCCCTGAATTTTATGGCTATTATCTGATTAAAATTGGTATGCACCCCTTAGCTACCACACAGTTCGGCTGAAGAATTACTGAGAAAATAAAGTTGCCATAAACGATGAACTTATCTTCATGTTAATGGAAATTGCTAATAATAAATTAATAAGAAACGAAGTTCATTCATAAGACAACTGACATATTACATCGCAAATCACAAGACCAAAATAATTCTCGGCTTAGCAATCGTGATCTTACATATCAGTGCTAGTCGAGCTTCACACATCACCTCGAACGCATCTTCAATTTAGCAAATGTATCTAATCTGAAAGATGAATGCGCTCGCTCCAGTTGCGCAAACACGCTAATAAAAACTTATTCTACTTAATACGCTAAAATAATTTGCACTTGTTGGTACAAGCTTTTTATAACGTTATAAGTATTTATTTCTATTTTCAAAAGCGTTTTTCATTGCATTATAGCATGTATTCAATGTTACTTTCATTTTCGTGAATGCGCACTTCAATTGGTTAAATGCACTAACCTTGCAGAGTGTTGTGTGCTAACATTTTTTGCCAATCTATTGCATGAAATAAGTATGTTCGTGCTTGAGAATATTTCCCAGCAATGTTCAGATAACACCTAAAAAATCAGGTAACTGATAATTGTCGTGATAAAATAACACTTGTCGCGAATACGAAATTACCGAAATAAATGGCTGCACGTTATTGTGAGATTTATCAGAGATTAGTGATTTTGTTTTCATGAAAATTTTGCCAGAAAAATGTTAGTCTTATTTCTCCCCCTATGTTTTCACCAAACCTTATGTCCGTTGAAATTATTACAAAGAGATTAGTATCTGAACCAAGATTAGAGTTTTGATTGTTCCAAGAAAAAAATTTCAAAATATTTCCGCTTCCTATTCTGAATTCTACTTCTTTGCATTGTTTACCATTGTTTTCTAAAATATTTCTAGATAAATCCCAAATAATATAAATAAGAGTGAAGTCCCATCTTGCAACATGTACTCACTCGCATGTTGGACATCTTGTATCTATAGACTGTATTGTCATATAAATTGATATTAATTGATTTACAGACGAAGAAAATTGTCTTGTTTGATAATTCCTTTGTTATGCTATCAATAAAAATCTGAAATGTCTGTGACATCAACGTTATGCAATCAATCATGAGGGTAAATTTTTTGCATATAGTACATCTAAGTACAATATACGAAATGCAACTGAAAATATAAATCAAAGAAATTTCTTTAAAATTAGGACATGATTGCCAATGATATCAATTAGAGGGAAAGCACTCACATATTCATGAATCTATCGAATCACAATGTATTATTCATGTCTTATTACAATTTGTGACATAGTTACACACACTTAAGTTGACATTCTTCAATGACTCGACACTTACATGTTATGGAGTGAACGTCCATTTATAATGAAGTGAGCGTTGATGACTATTATCTGTGGAATTTTTAACGTGAAGGTCGTTGATACGTGGAATTTGAAAAATTTTGCTCTACACTTAATTTTAAAGCATTTTACATGATTTATATCTTATTTCAATTATTTTTTTTTATTTCAGCAATGCTCCACGAGTCGTCGATTGGAATACACCTATGAAACCAGGTGCATTCACTGATCCTTCAAGGATCAAAGTGTATAAAGAAGAAGATTATATTTTGCCTGAAACTCCGCCATTTGCTTGGCTTCTACAAAAGAAGGTCCGTTCTATTAAATGCTTCCAAAAATTAAAATAAACTTATAGGAATAATTTTTTTCATATTTTTCAGGATCCTGTGTGTAAATGTAAGCCACATCACAAATCGGCGGGAAAACAGGAAGATGAAGATAATGACGAAGCAGTTTCATGTACATCAGAAAATAATAATACAGAACAATTACAACAACAGCAACAACAATTGCAACCACAACAACCACAACCAGTTGATCCACATAAATCATGTGAAGAAAAGAAATCAATGGTACAATCGACATCGTCTGATGTCAGCGCTGGTAGTGATAGTACAACAACAAGTGTTATTTCTGCGGGAAAGAAACAACCAAATCCTGATTGGTGGAAGAAATTGTTAGCTGATAGTGGTTATGTACCGAAAAAGTCACCATGGTGTGAATCAGAACAAAAACCTGATATATTTTTAAAAGAAATGGTAAGTTACATTTAAGAGAATCTTTTGTGGTACGAGGTTAGATTGGTTAAAATTTGCATAGCACAGATAACTGCAAATGACTATTGTTTTTAAAGCTGAATATAACATATCCAGTTACGTATCTTATAAAATTTTCCATTGATTATAACTTAATTCCTCTGGTATATTTAAATTGAAAACCGATATTTGAGATAATTAAAATGTCGGTTGTGTAACCTGAAAATTTTATATGGTTACTGGCGAATTCTTCAAAGGCCATATTTATACAATTTCAATATCCATTTGGTAATCGATTATTTGAGCAGTATGAATTTGCGGAATATATGAAAAATTACTTATGGCAACGACTTCCAGCAAACAAAATTGTTGATCCAGTTTAAATGGATTTGCATAACAATTTTTTTCGTTCAACTATAATCATTATATTCATTCTTCAAAATAGCAAAAAATCTGCAGTTATATTTTTATGAGCAAGAGATATGTATCTGTAGTACTCACTCTTCCTAAGTTCAAGCCTCTATTGTTAGCTATTGCTCTTTTGATTATTCTTAGTATTTCAGTATAAAACAATGCATTCCACTGCATTGTTTGATTGAATCTTGTTTCTTCTTTCGAATTATTATTGCCTGTATTTTCATATGAAATCACTCCCCTTTTTTCTATCTGATAGAAACTGTCAGAATTTATAGTAAGCCTAAGTATCTTAGGCTTACATGATTAAAACCGGTGGTCCAAATTTAAAATTATGACTGTATGAATTTTACAGACAAGTTACTGTTAGTAGTGAGCCATTGCAACACAAAAACTGATTGCAGTCCAGATATGACCCTTAAGGCCTCATCATTATGCTTTCCCCAAGCAATTTTATTATATTCGGAAAATTTTTGATTTTTTGCCTAATGAGTCCATGGCCTTCCTATTATGAAATATAGAGAAATAAAACTTGTAGCCCAAACTATGGTGAATTCCTTTTCTTCAATAGGCAACTAATCTTTGCATTTTGATGTATATTTTTAATTTACTGAAATCGGTTTTCTCTGTCGGTCTGTCTGTCTGTCCGTTTGTGTGTCGCAGCAATTTTTCTCCGAAAAAACACCTAACTTGATAAGTAGATCAAAAGTGATGACCCCTTAAAAGTTTTGGTATCAATAAATAATAAATTGTTCAAAGGTTTTTAAGGGACTTTTAAGGAATTTTCCAAAACAGATCTTAAGACAATGTTACCAACTTAATGGAGTACAGGGGATGGGAATTGTACGAAAAATATGTGTGTAGCCTCGCGATTAGACACCTGTAATCCAAAAAAATGGAAAAAACCATGGAGGTAGTGTTGTGTTTCAAAGGGCGTAAATGGTCCGTTCAGGACTGCAGCGGTAGATTGCTGCTTCAGCGAGCGCAAGATTTATTTTCAACTCGTGATGGCCTTGTCTGGGGACGCGTAAGTGCGCTGATAAGCTCTCTTTGCGGTGTCATTAGGCGGGTTTTTCCCACAGCACAAGGGCCCACTACAAAAATATTTTTCGCACTTACGTATTTTCAGGTGACCAAAGTCAACAATGAAAACCGATTGAAACCATGGATAGGTGTCCATGGCTTAAGTAACCTACCGAAAAGATTGACTAAAGAAACGCGACGGCAATGCCCGGTTAACCGCGCGCGAGACAAGGCGATCGCTAAGAATGTTCACGGCCCACAAATAAGAGTGGGGCATCCAGATGGTGGCGGTGCCCCTTCGCCTTCCTCCCAGCCGGATCAAGGATAATTGACGACTTGGTCCGTGTCTTGTGAGGAAGGCCAAGCACTCCGGTTCCTGTATGCGTTTTAAATTTTCCAATTATTAAATTTCATTTGTTTTCACCATTTTCTCACATCAAAAGAAGACAAAGCTCTTCACTCGAAATAAAACATGTTGCATAAGAAATTTTTTAAGGCTTATTCCAGACATATTTTCTGATTTCAGCATAGAATATATCAAGTCTGGAATAGGCCTAAAAAATTTCTTATGCAACATGTTTTATTTCGAGTGAAGAGCTTTGTCTTCTTTTGATGTGAAAAATTTTTGTAATGAGGGTAAAAATAAGGCAAGTTTCTTGTTAATTATCTGTTTCATGTTTTTAGACCTGTTTAGTCCGACCCTGTTTATCGTAAATTAAACCTTTTTCAGGCCTAATTTGGACACAATTTGCTGTCATTCAATTCTGAATTGGACTCTTTTTAGAACTTTTTTGGGCCATTATTGTTCCGTTTCATATTAAATGCCATTGTTAATTGACCCAATATTGGCTCAGTTTAGGCGAAATTTTCTACAAAAGGGGCCTTTTTGAGCGACTTTTAGTCCTTCTCCACACCATAATTTAGACCTTGTTTGAGCCACTAATTCAGCAAGAGGTTGTTTTTACTTGGGTTGTACCCCTCTTCTTTATTGGAGACATACTCTGATCCAGTCTTGATTAACATCACAAGTTCGCTTATTCTCTGAATCTTTTGGCTAATGACCAGAATTTCTTGATTGGTTGTCTGAAATTATTGTATTGTACAGCTTTTCACTCGTTCGTTGGACGTTGTCGTTGTATTTCTTACATCTTTTACTATTCGCAGCCCGATTTTTTGCTTTGAACCATTCCTTTTGCTCTTCTATTTTTGTGATGTCCCAGAATCTTTCTGCAGTATATATAGCCTCTTTAGGATTATATAAAATATCTTTACAACCCCCAATTGTTTCGCGACCTTTCTGTCCGTCCGTGCGCCACAGCACGAAATCTACATCATCCACAGTTATGAAACTTTGTATGTAGAACAAAAGTGGTGACCTCCCCAAAGCTATGGTATCAAAGGTGGATCCATCCATATATGGAAGTGACCCCGAAACAATTTTTTTTAAACGAAAGGTAGCCGGCGTGGGTATCAAATGAAAGCTCTTGACAGGAACTTTCAGGATCGAGTATCGAGAGAGCGATAACGGTGTGGAGAGGAATAGAGGGGTCAAAATATGTGCAATTGGAAATCTGAGCCAAAAAATCTGAGAAAAAGTCATGTATGTTAGCCTTTATGAGTACAAGGCCAATAAATACCTCCAAAGTAAAAATTTAGTAAACTTAGTCAGTAATTGTGTGATTTGTAAATATGTATTAAATTTTTGTTCATAAAATCTAAAGAGCGCCCTTAAATTTGCCAAAGACGCATATTTGGTTTCATGCATTTATAGTATTCTGAAAATTTCACAGTAATCGAGTTTGAGACAACAAAGTTAGAGCCGATTAAAAATTTTACAATAATAAGCGTTTCTAAGTAGCCTGGACGCTACAGATATGTTCAGATTTCCAAGAAAATTGCAAGAATGGCTTGTAATATTTTATACAGGAATGGATCAGGAAGTAGTAGGACTGAATTTCTATAGCGTAAAAAGAGCGGTAGAGGGGGGTCGGACCACCTGGGCGTGATACTGGGGAGCCTTCCCATGAGACCGATATTTTCTTCCAGTCGTGATTTCCGTGAACCTCTGTTAAGAAGTGTCGTCGCGATCGAAGTTGGAGAAAATTTTCGAGCAGCGCTACACCATCAATTTCTGCGTCAAACTTGGGAAAACCGCTACGAAAATCCTCGGAATGATTAAGGGCGCCAACGAGGATGCTGCCACGAGTCGCTCAGCATGGTTCGAGTGGCATAAGCTGTTCCGGGAGGGCGGGAGCTCGTTGAAGACGATCAGCAATCAAGGATTGATGAAAATGTGGCCAAATTAAAAGCGCTCCTGAACTCCGACCAGCGTAAAAACATTCGTTTGATTATTGATGAGTTGGGGATTTCGCATGGTAGCGTTCAAAAATTTAATACCGAGGATTTATCTATGCGAAAGGTGTGTGCGCCAAGTTTATGAGAAGAGTCCTGAGTAATAGTAAGGGAGTTTCTAGCCAAGCATAAAGTTATCACGTTGCATCATCCCCCCTACAGTCCAGATCTGTCACCGCCGGACTTCTTCCTCTTTCCAGTGGAACTTCAAGGGAAAACGATACAGCTCCGTAGAAAACGTCCAAGCTGCCGTGACGGCATCTCTGAAGGGGATCCCGGAAAGCGAGTTCCAAAAAGCATACGCGTATTGGGAATTGCGGTTTACGCCGTGTATAGAAGCACATGGGTATTATTTCGAAGTCTACTGTTTTGTAGCGATTAATTCAATAAAAATATTTAAATTAATCCAGTCCTGCTACTTTTTTATCCTATCCTGTATGTCATTGTGTTTGCTCAAACAATGCTCAAATGCTGCCAAATTGGCGGCAAATTATTTTTTCTAAGGCAACTGAAAGATTCTATATCTGAGTGAAGTTGCTACTCTTAAGGCATTGTTTGATTTACTAATCTGCAAAACCATTCTGGTGGGAGCACTCTCCTGCTACTTTGACTTGTTTAGTGATGCCCCAGGATTTCCTTGCAGTATTTATAGTCTTTTTAAATTTATTTTTATTATCACTGGGTTTTCTAGCCTTCACGGTCTCCTTTATCGATGAAATGTATCTTCATAGAGTTTGTTGAAATGTTATTAGCTTGTGGTGGCCCATAATTTGGCACAAGTATTCGGCACTATTTTGGCTTTGTGGGCATGTAGGGAATTTGTTCCTTGGTAGGTAGTGACCCGAGTAACAGTATGCACCACTGATAAACCAGGTGCCAAGAATACTTTTGTTCATTTTTATTTAAAATATGGTCGATTCGTATATGTTTGTGACTGCCCGCCAGACAGCTGAAGCTAACGATAAGGCTTTTGTTGGTAGTGGAATCTATTGGCCGCTGTTTATTCTCTTTGGTCACTGCAGGTCGTGCTAACTGTTGTTTCTCTAAATGATTTATTTCCGGTCAAATTTAACATAGGAATCTCATATAATATCAACAAGTTTACGTTCATGTGTCATTGATTTTGTTACCAAGGCATATAGTGTACTATACTGTAAGGATGTTAATTATTCGCTTTATTAATTAATGTTCGTGCAGCATCTGCAACAATAACACGAAATATCAATTAATTTTCAGGTCTTTGTAAATTTTTTTTTACAAAGATCTACTAGTTACGCGGCCTATTTGTCCGGGCGTCACAGCAAGTTTCCTCAGAAATTATAGAAGTTAGAAATCTTAAACTTTGTGAAAAGATCAGAAGTGGTGATCTCTCAAAAGTTTAAGTCTTACCAGGATTTCAAAATTTGTAAGGAAGTCCCTCCTAATAATGAAATAGCCCTTAAACATTTTTTTATCAAAGGTAGTCGAGTGCAGCATCAAATGAAAGGTCTTGATTGGGACTCTTGGAATCTGAATTAAAAAACTCACTTTCTACATCAGGGGGTCCAGATGGAGGCAAAATGTACCAAAATTGTGTGTACCCCCTCGCGATTGGATCCTTCGAGCCGGAAAATCTGAAAATAATCACGGAGAAAAGTGTTTATGAGTACCAGAGCAACAAATATTCACTTAACTTTCTTAATAATAGTATGATTTGTATATTTTACATTTTCGCCGATAAAATCAAAACCGCACAATTAACCTTCATGAAATTTTGCAATTATATAGATTAATATTCATGGAAATCGGATCAGAATCAAGTAAGTTATCGCCATTTCAATTTTGTGCAATTATAATACTTGTTGATGGTTGCTACATATTTCAAACTGACTTAGGCACTTTTATTTTCTTCCGATTGTCATGAAGATTTAAGGAATAATTTAATTTGAATATGTTTAATCGGCCGAGCATTTAGAAATTGTTGAAGTTGGATAAAATAGCGGCTGATATCTACTTATGAAAGAAACTCGGCAACTTTTGCAGAAATTTGAACGATTCCTTATCCAAGTATTGGTGGAATAGTTCCAGCTATCGATTCACACTATTAGAAAATTTGTTTCCATCCCTAGGATGGCTACAAAGACCTCCTGGCAAGAGCACTCTCCTGCTTACTCAACTTGTTGACAGCCAATGTCGTTTATGTTATCCAATCCCATCCTTCTTTCGTAACAAAAGAATTTAACCAGAGGTCATTCTGGCCGTCCACCTCTAGGGATAGCTGACAGTTCTATTTGCTCACCTTTTTTATTGGGGGTCTGATGAACCAAATGCATTACCTCATCTCAACAGATGATCGATAGCGAATCAATTCATGATAGTGTTTTTTTTTTGACAGAAGGCAACTTTTTATCCAATTTTAAAATTATTTTTTTCGTTTCAGACCGCACTTTATTTTTTTTTCTCGCAGTTGATATTGATTAGTATGACATCTTCTTCGTATAGTTTGAGGGAAGTCTGTACACATGTTAGTGGTGTTTTACAATTATTGCCAACTAGTAAAGGCGTTAAGAAAAATTATGACCGTCCGTTAAGAAGGTGTTGCAACTCTTAATTAGTTACTTACATATCTACAAGGTCAATAGCCGATAGAGCATCAGCAGCGCAACATTTCTCTTTGTTTTTGATGATTTTTAGGCGATGTTTCTAATTTTTACAGTAAACCATATTTCAGTGGCTTAAAGCTAGAATCAAAAGGCAGATCGGTTCGGTTCGAGAGCTTAAATCACAACTAGAACTTCATGACCATACTTTTTATATTGTTTGTAAGATTGTATCGTCTATTGACTTGTTGCTCAATAGCTTCTGCCCATTGCATCAAACGTAAATTAAGTAGAACGTTTTTGATAAAATGCGTTAAAAACCTTCCGTTATATTCAGTTATATTTATACTATATTTAATTTTTCTGCAAAAGGGGGGTTATTCTCGATCAAAAGGTTGGCAAGTATTTTATTCCATCATAAATTGATCTCTTCCTTTACGTTTTTCACAAGATAAACTCCGCACATGCTTTGCAATAAGTGCACCTTTCGTCAGAATACAATATTGAATCGCAGTTAGCACTATTTTTCTGCATTGAAATGTGTGATTTTGTTGTTTATTCTTCAGCGTTTTCAGTTAGTCTTATGTTTCTATATAGGCCATCTGACCAAGGTGTCATAGAAAATAATTACCATAGTTTGTGTTTGAGAGGACATTGCTTTGTTCATAAAGTGCATGTATATTTATGAAACTAAAGAACATTCTCCTTTCTTGCGAGTCTGATAATGAAGATAATGTTTTAGCAAATTACTATACATAATCCTTTTCTCACTAACTCTAAACGGCAACTTTGTACTCGTATCGTGTAACATAAATTCGGGGTCACCGCTTTAAACTTAATATTTTCCGGTCAAGTGAAAAAACGTGATCAGACAGATCAAGATATCCATTCGTGACGGTATTTGTCAGGAGAGTAATTATCAGGTGATTTTCCGCCAATTCACTCGTAAGAAATGCTGCCGCTATAGAAAGGATGTGCCAGTATCTGCATAAAAACGTGATATTAGATTAGGAAGAATTCTATTGGTTTGCAGAGAATCAGAACTCATGTCAATTGAGATTCTGAACTTGCGAAAAGCTTATCCAGAAACACTACAAAATCCGAAATTTTACTGAAAATCTAGGCAAATTGCAAAAGTAAATTCTTCGAAAATCAGCACATTGCCGTCATTTATTAGGGGCTCAAGTTCTTTTTATCCCTTCAGCTCAAAAAAGTTTCTCTAGCTTATTGTTTGTAAAAGAATTCAAGCAATTAATTAATTAATGAAAAAATGAATCTATCGAAATAACTTATATTTTATTTCTTTTCTTATTTCAGCATTTTCCCTTCGCAACAAACAAAAACAGTGAATCATCTGAATTGGCATCATTTATTCGACAAATCTACAATGCTCCCAAGCTAAAGCAGTATGAGGATGGCGAAGAAGTTTGTGAAGAAGAAAAACCTGTCGTTACTCCTGATGATCCCATCAAGGACATCACTGAGCAGTTGGAAAAATTCGAAATGGATTTAGCCGACTACGATGCGTTAGTGAAGTCTCTCACGTTACCACCCCTCGACGATAACTCAAATAGTTAAACAACTCAAATATGCTTGCCACGTGGTGGTCGCAAATAAAGAGTTAAATTACACTAGAAAGTAATATGTAATATAATCATACAACTATAATCAGTATCGAGGATCGGAGTTGGCCCTGGTTGAGGCGTTATGCAAGGTTTGAGTTCATAGCGAAGTGATGGGATTGCTGCTTATAGTTATGTAGACTTCCAAAATAAAACTTATTTAGCTTAGAAAGGATCGCCTGTTCTAACGAGCGATGCCATAAGCAAAATACAATATTTGCTCTGGCCTCGTTACATACCAACAGGTGATTATGGACACTGGCAAAGGAGTTTTACTTTAATTATCATAGAAATTAATAACTGAGGAAACAGAAGTCTCTGTTCGCAAATATGGACTGACTATTTTTATTATTAAGCATTACTTCATCTGTAATTCTACATGATATCTAATTTACTCTAAGATAAGATGAGCTTATTTATAGTGTTAAATGCCTTAAATGTATATTTTCCAGGTTGCATTATTTGTTATTTTGCGGGAGAGATTTATATTTAATTTTATTTTGTCGTATTTTTGTTGGCTTTGTTTATTTGTGAAACTATTTATACTCAATTAATTGGCTTTATCGTTTTGGATTAGCACTATTTATAAAATTATCGAATTTATTTGGTATACGAAAAAATTATTGCGTTTTTATTACGAATGCATTGCTATGAAGCTTTAGCAAGAAAATAATGTAAATAATTGCAGAAACGGCTTCAATTAAGAAACTTATGTTCGCATTGGCTTGGTAAGAACGTTCTCATATTCGATTGTAACGTAGTAATAAATGAAAGAGACTGAAAAAGTTGGGTCTTGATATATCTCAATTGGGATTTAAAGAAGCCGCCTTCAATGAAAATTTGCCTTTGAAATATTTCACAGCATGAAAATTGTACACGTTGTGAAGCTATCAACATTCGATTTATTATAATCAAAGGGGATCGCAGTGCTCCTGGAATATGTTCAAACTTGGTCAATGACTTCGCTGTGTACAATTTTCATTACGTAATTTTCCCGAAAGTAACTTCAATTTTATCAAATTAAAATATCGAGGAGAGGTAATGAAGCGCAACAATTTCCAAAATTAATTTCAAATACGGGAACAAAATTTTAAGTGTAGTTTGGAGTAATATATATATGGAAAATTAGATTTAATCATGATAAAAATAACGATCTTTGCCGATCATATAAACATATTAATTGGCATTATAATAAAAAACCATTTCAAATTCGGCTTCTTTATCAAAGTAGAAAAATGATGTTAATTCTTGCAAACAAGACAAAGCCTAGTTTTCAGTGAATCTGTTTGTCCAGTCAACAGAATTTAGCCAAGATATTATGTTCCTCTAGAATATATAACTGTTTAAGCTAACGTTTTCTATAGTTTGAGATTATTAAGTTGCACAGTTTTTGCTTTAAAGAAATATTTTAAAAGTTTTCGTAAATTCAATAAACACCTTCAAGTTCATTATGATTCAATTGAAACAGATTCTCAAATGTTAAGTCTAATTTTGGAGCTGAAATTTGATAGAAGATAAAATAAATTCACCTGATTTAAATTCAGTCGGTTTGTAAATACAAGGAATGCATTTAGTTAAGGCGATAGGTTATATCAATTATCATAATTCAGGCCAAAAGTGAATGAAACAAAACTACAATGATCAGCTAACTACTTTACCTTCTAAGAATTATTCTTAAAAATTTGAGACTGAATGAAATATTTATACACTTTTTGGTTAATTTATTTAGTTGATGGTTCTGAGTTCACATCTAGTTAGCTGTTTGATCGGAGCAAATCAGTTCTTCTTAGGTAAAAAACTCTACTTTGAAAATCAAATTTGAAAAGACAAAATACGTTCCAGTAAATTAAACTTAATTGTTTTAAAGCTTAGAATGAAGTTTGAATTTGCTCAAATTAAGCAGTCTTAACTGAATCTGATCTCAAAACCGAAAAATCAGCCATTTTGTTTGTCATATTTTCAAAACCAAATTCAAAATGAGTCATTTTCATCGATTAATTTCAATTTAGCTAGTTCCAATCAAAAACCCCTTTCGACACTATTGTGTGTCTTTCAAAATGAAAAAAAAGAAAAACCTAATACATGTAGAAGAGAATTTTCATCTATTTAATAGAAAAACTGTAATTTGTTATTATTTCAAATATACTGCATCATAAAAAAGAAAACAGAAAAGTCTAGAAAAAAAACTACTGTTATTATTATTGCTACTATAAATAAATGTAGTCATGTTTTATATGACTTTAAATATAATAAAATGCTGATCACTAAATAAAATAAAAATTATATATACACAAAAATAGAAAACAGCAACATGGAAAATTAAATGAAAAATCCGAAAAATTTAACTTGTTTGTATAAAGATCAATAATGAATATTTTTAATGAAGGGAAAATCATAAATTATTGCATACTGTCATAAATAAAGATTAGTGCTATTATTATCTATATTATATCTATATGTATAATAATTATATTCATTAAGCTATAATCTATAAAAGAAAAGATTGTATAATAAATTAATATTAAATAAATGTTACTAAATTTTATAAGAATAATATATGATGAAATTTATATTATCGATTGTACGCAAACTGAAAAAAGGAGTAGAATGGATAAATGTGCAAAGCTGGATTTTGAAAGAGATATGTGCATGGTACGTTTTATGTTGGTGACGATTTAGTGTTTGGTTGAAGGAAACGAATTCTGAAAAATGAACTTTAATATGCAAGTTTAACTTAGTTAGTTTTATAATTTTTTAAGTGACATTTTACAAATTGTCGTTGTTAATTCAATTTTGAATTCGCATTTGCAGCTGCATAAAATTTCAACGGATTTATTCTATAACTATTGCTGTATTCAATAAAAAAGCATTGGAAATTTTAAAATCAATATGTATGTTAGAAGCAAAACATGCTACCCGTTTGGTGACAATCATTTGCACGCTTACAATAACACGGTTAAAAATCTAGTCAACACGATTCAGCGGAAAATAGAACGGTGGAATCACTGCTCTTTATAACAACTTGATTAAACTGAATAAGCTCGTCTATAACCAGGGGAAAGTCTAAATGGTGACAAATAGTTTTTTTTTCGTTCCAGCAAAAGTTTGAATATCTTAATTTCTACTAATCTTGTTTACAATTGAAATTTCTCCGACATGCACTTTGAATTTAAATTTCTAGTGGTTTTCAATTATCTGAATGTACGAAATAACATACCAAATATCTCATACCAAGTCGACCTGGTCCGAGGGGTGGGAAGTGGCAAAATGTGTGCTAACCCCTATGTTTCGTGTCTGGTGCTACACTGCGTGCCGGCAACGTTCAGTTTGGGCTGACTTTATTTTACAGCTGTTTTAACAATGCATCTTTGTTTTCAACACAAGCTTTTATTGAATGTTTCTTTTCTTCTTTACTAAAATCAGGCGTACGGGCGCATATTTTAATACAGTGTGTCCCAAATTTATAGGGGCACCCAGTTTTATAGTCAAATTTTTAATGTTTAATGTTTTTTGGTGAGCCTACGACAATTTGTTCGTTTATTATGCCATTTTAAAAAACAAAAGATGTCCCAAGTTTATACAGGCAGTGAAAAAAACATGATTTTCCATAGAACATTTTTTATTATTGGTAAAATCCATTGATTCACAACAAAAAATCAGTAATTAATAACGTTACCGTCGTTTTTAAATAACATTTTCATCCGTTTTTGCATCGAATTATTGAGATTTGTCAAGGTTCTCATACTGATGTTTTCCCAAGCTTTTTTGACGCCCTCCTCCAGCTCAGTGACTGATGAATATTGACGAGCGTTGTCATAAACGTCGCGGACCATCATGCCCCAAACATTTTCTATTGGATTTAGATCCGGAGAAATGGCAGGCCACTGAAGTACAGGAATTTTCACTTTTGACAACCATTCCTTGGTAGATTTACTGGAGTGAATTGACGCGTTGTCCTGTTGAAAGATCAGTTTTGAAGAGCGGTAACGGCGGAAATAGGGCATCAGATGCTTTTCTAGCACTGCCTGATAGTCTTCGCTGTTCATTCGATGCGAAATGATTTCTATGCCAACTTTTCCGAATCCACTGTAGGCCGCCCACACCATAACGGACCCACCGCCAAAGTTCCGCCTGGAGAAAAAACGTGGCTCTTTGCGCAGATCTCGCCAATAGTCTCGAACGCCATCGGGGCCATCTAAGTTAAACTTTTTTTCGTCAGACCAAACAATCTGAGACACATAAACAACCACATTTTTAATCTTACTCCACCTGCAAATGATTGAATGTATAAATTCACTCCAAAATAAGCAAGTTATGTACCTTAGATCATTCATGGGTCCAATGCAACCTCTCTTTGGCAAATTTGTAGCGAACCACCATGTGATGAGCTTTTAATTTCGGGGCTTTCTGCATTTTCTCGCGTGCCTGTATTTATACCTGAGCGGTTTGTTTCAGAAAATTCCAGATTATGCTGGTCGTCTAGAACAGTCTGGAATTTTCTATTATCCTAAACCAGCCAATTCGAAACTTCTACAAACATCAGTTGCCGCAAACCACGAGTTTATCTATGATTAGGGCTCAAACCGTGAGCACCAAACGGAAAAAAAAGAAAATGCAGGTATACAGCAACCGGACGACCGAAAATAAACCCAGTTTTTACAGTGCCTCAAAATTTCACGGTGCAAAGGAGTATTTCCTTTATACTTGTGTAAAATTTGTTGGTAAAGTGTTCAATTTCAACAGGAACTACAGTATAGACACAATCATTTGTAGTTCACGATAGAGTTTCACCAGCAAAAATAATTTTCGATAGAAAATCGTGTTTTTTCCACTGCCCCTATAAACTTGGGACACTATTTTTTTTTAAATGGCATAATGAACAAAATGTCGTAGGCTCACCAAAAAAAGACAGAAATCGTGAATTAGAAGTAGAAAAAGCTTGTGTAAATTAAGATTTGTTTGGTTTAAAAACATTAAAAATTTGACTAAAAAACTGGGTGCCCCTATAAATTTGGGACACACTGTAGCATACTTCATGTCGACAACCACTCCAATCCTTCTCTTGCTAACTGCGTCCTTTAACAACCATTTAAAATATGTTTTCACAAGGTATAATAAATGGTTGGTTTTATAGCTTCAACATCATTCAATAACAAGCTGGGTAAACAGACCTACGCTCATGTCAGAAGGGTTTTGTATTCAATTTACAAAATACAGTCACCAGATCGAATCAAATCAAGAAACATGTCAAGACGATTTTATTGGGGAAAATATGAAATACGAAGATCATACTATTATTAACAAAGTTGAACGAATTTCGACTTCTGAGGTTTTTGGTATTGTTATACTCATAAATATCTCCCTTGATAATTATTTGAAATGTCCATCCGCGAAACACATTTTTCGTGTATTTTCCCCTGTGCCCCCACTGAAGCAAAAACTGACAGTTTAACAATTGTTTTGAAAAGCTCCCATGAAAACTTTCATTTCATACTCATATCGGCTACGTTTGATGAATTTTTTTTTCAGGGGCCACTCTCCTGTACTGTTATCATCCATTAATGGCCATTTTTTTCGAATCCTAGAATGCTTACAAAACCCTTTTGCTAGGAGCTCTCTCCCACCTCCTTGACTTGTTTCACTTATGAGCATTAATTGTAGGTACTCATCTTCAGTCATTCATTAAATTAAATCAAGTGTTCAAAGCATGCACCTTAAACGTTGAAGTTGGGAAAAAATAACTCAAAATTATTCAATCTTCGCATTTAAAAACAGCCACTATTTTGTTTTACGATTACTTATACCATTAGCTGAACCGATTCTCAAAGATATACATGACACCTATGATTCCTGAAATTTTCATGCAAATCCTAGCAAAACTGTAGTGTCTGAGTCGGTAAAAAGCGCATGTTGTTCCATAGCCATATGTTGCCATAGTAATAAATGCAACGCATATTGTTCCATAGTAATACAGAAAAATTCAATCCGCTATAACTTCGCTGAATATAATTCAATCTTGATGAAACTTTTAGGATAGATCAATCTTATAAGTAAACATCTACGTACTGAATTTCATTGAATTTAAGGGTACCGTTAAGATTTTATTCAAGAAAATATAAAATCGATAAATCATACTATTACTAACAAAGTTGAGTGAACTGCGACTTCTAACGTATTTGTTGTTGTTGTACTCACCAAGGCCTACATTCCTGATTTTTTTCAGATTTTTTTCAGATTTTTCGGATCACAGGTGGCCAATAGCGAGGGGAGGGACAAATTTTTCGTGTATTTACCCTCCCTGTGTGCCCCTCAAAGCAAATTTTGCCAAACTAAGACCTGTTTTGAAAAGTTCTCATCAAGACCTTTCCATATCGGCTACCTACAATGAAATTTTTTTTTCGGGGGGTGCTCTCCTATATGGGGAGACCCCCCTTAATGACCTTATAAATTTTTTTTTTGTAGTTGAACTTTGAAGAGATCACCACTTTACACCTACACACAAAATTTGATGTTTCTAGCTTAAGTAGATTCCGAGAAAAACTGCTGTGACACACGGACGGACAGACGGACAGACTGGTCGCGAAACTAGTAGGGTTTTGTAAAATTATTTTACAAAACCCTAAAAAGTGATTCGGGGCAGCGCCATAAGTTGATCTTTGCAAACATCGAGTATTTCAAAAGCAACATGACATTTTTATACTCAAATAAAACACCGAATCAATGAGATATTGGGCTGAAATTTATTCCTTGCGTAGTTACATACGTGCCGTGTCGTGAAAGTCAAGAAGTACAGAACAAGAAAGACGAGCGTGCAAAGACTGAGAGCATTGAGAATCAGCTAGGGGAGACCGGGGCTAGTTGATTTTGATTTTGGTTTTCGATTTTTCGATTTTTTTTCTTCAGATAAACATACAGCATGTTCGACTCTTGTGAATTATTGATTAACATCTCTGGTATCGATTTGCGTAGTTATTACTTAGGAATGGTTTTGTCTACTCTTAGAAAATATTTCACGAAGGTCTCTCAGAAAGCCAACTAAACCCAGTTGTAGGGTAAGTTGGCATACCTATTAGACATGGGTAACGCAGCGCTACGCCGCGCAATTGAGTTGAAGCACTATCAATGATACCATTGTGTTGATACCGTTCCTCGGTATCAGCAGCGCAGTAGCGCATTTCGGCATCAACCTCTATGTCGAAAGATTTAACGCTTGGTATCAACACAGCTGCTGTGTATCGATAATAACATTGGGTTCAAGAGATTCCTGTAAGCGTGGTCGTGATGGGCATTACCTGACGCTATTTTCCACTATTAACGGCATACCTTCCTCTTTATAATGAAATAAACATCCAGTAATTTTATTAAAAAATGGCATTTTTCTTTTAATATCAAGATAACACCTCTTATTAGAAAACCCTGTTTCTATTGCGCTGGCATTGGCAATGCCAAGCCATTTGGCTTAACGCTACGTTAAGGCGCGGCGCCAGTGTATCAAGCATAGAAGCGTGCGATTATGGTATCGCAGCAGTATGGTATCAATGCAAACAAAAGCGCAAAATATATCAAGCATATGTTAGTCGTATGAAATCAAAAAACGGCGCTGGTATCAATGTATCAGCGCATCAAAATTTGATGCGTTACACACCTCTAATACCTATAGGGGCTAGTTAGCATACCTGAAAGAGATTGGGTTTTGAAGGAAAAGCAACGTACAGTTCTTTTGTAAGTTTTCATTATCTTGAGGAGGCAATTATGGATGCCCCCAACCATTACACGACGAATGTGCCAAACGGTTCCAGGCTGGATTCTCAGGTAGATAGGGGAGGTGTTTAGTGGGTAGTCTAGCGCCTTCTTTTGAGCATGGGAGTCCCACACTCTGTGCATAAATGGCATTTACCTCCCTACCACAAAACAAGTACAGTTCAGAACAAAAGTATTTTATATCTTTATTAATTAAGAAAGTAGCAAAGCATGTACATGGGTAGGAAACATTCTTAAAAATGTGGTTTGTCAGCTTGATATGTCAACAGTGAGTAATATTGGCTTACTACTAAGTTGTTTAAAAGGATAAAGTTTCTGTAGTATTTTGCCCTTTTTGTACCAAAGGCGATCCTCGATGTCTGGCCATTTCCAGTATTTATCATGTTTTATCATAGTCGTTACACAAACCTCGTCTGTTTCTGTGCAGATGTCAAAAATCATACCCGGATATTTGCGTGACTGATACTTCACCAAAATAAAGTCTCCTACTTCGTATTGGGGTCGATCACGCCTCTCAGCTTCATTTATATTGCTGTTCTCTTTAGAATCTGTTACTTTGAATGCTGAATTATCATTTGTGTGTACTTCAGGTCCTGTGACACCTGTGTTCTGCAAGGAACCATAATTGTTTTGGGGTGGTTCGATCGGATGGAAATTTTCATTATTAGTGAAGGATTCACCTTCACTCGATGCATCAGATAATTGACCGACGCTATCCTCACTTTCAGCATAAGTAATTCCTTCGGACTCAGATTCCGTTGAGTAAAATGTTAATTTCTTTTCGACAAACCGCCTATTCTTTGCCATGCAAATCTTCAACATCTTGGTCGTTTTATCAGATGGCTTCTTTGCTCTGTTACGTACTTCAGCTGCTAACGAATTTCTCACTGGAGTGTCTGTGAGAAGTTCAGCTTTCCTCCGTTTTCTTCCTCGGTTAGATTGCTTCCGTGGTCCTGCTTTTGGTAATGGACTGACATCCTGAGGTTGAACCAGTTAGTTGGATGTTGAGGCTAGCGCAATGCAGTGTGGTGAAGGATCATGAGCTGAGTCCGTCAAATCGGCAGGCGTTAATGATGAAGGTAAAAATTCTGCATCATCGAATATATCGGAGCATATTCCACTAACTCGAAATCCAGCTGCTATGTTGGATGGAGTCATAGCAAGCGAGGATGCCATGCTGACGGTTGAGCGAATATTATATATGGACATAGTCTGTCCTGGGTTGTTGGTCATCCAAGCGTCCATGCGGAGTTACCACATTTTTTTGAGCAGCCCAAAGATACTTCTGTGTAGGGGTTGCAACTTGTGGCTACAGTGTGGGGGAAACGATATTGCAATTACTCTATTCTCTTTAAGCAAATCGAGAGCCTCAATAGAAAAGTGCGAGCTATGGTTATCATGAAAATATATAAAGATAAGTGGGTACGTAATTACCATTCTCGGCAATATGTATCCACAAGATCAAGCTGAAGCCAAAGTTTTTGTTGCAGCATTGGAAGCTGTATGCACATTGGCAGTCCTTGCAGCATCACGTTCCCTTTCTTTTTGGCAATGTTTAGCTAAGCTGCGAAGAGGGATCCGAAATTCATCTGAGGCACGAGCCAGACTTTTTCCCTCAATGGTATGAGCTTCTACAGCCTTCCTCACAGTTTCAACTGAGTAATTACGTCGGTTGGACTGTCGTTTGTAACACCTTACCTTACCGTTCTACAAAAGCAATATCAAGTGGGGGAAAATTAAAAAAAGACGTGCAGGTTTATGTATTTCTTAAAAAAAAATTCATGGCGTTCTTAATATATTTAAATAAATAGTTGGAGGGTTATACTATTCATAACAAATTTATCAAGCATATAAATGATAAATTGATTTCTTAAATGAAAAGATTCTCATCGGAAGTTTGGGGCTAGTTGCCATAATTCAATTAGTCTGTGCCAACTAACCCCAGACTAACTCATGTCAACAAGCCCTAATAGCGAAACAAAATGGCCTCCTCACTCCTTCATAACGTCGAAACAAAAGATTATCACTTGTAGATATAAACACATTGCGCCACTGAATTACAAATCGTTGCTGACACTCTCACATAATGTTACACCGTTTCAGCAAAACAAATTAACTGTACATGAAAAAATTTACTCACCAGGCAGAAAAACAGAAAATCGAAGAACCTCACTGATGGGTGACTTCCGTTGACTTGAAAACTTGGGTGAAAATAAAACACAATGAAGTTCTCACAACATACAGACGACAGCGCTCTGATACTTTTGCTTGAAAATTTAGGAGCCGAATGTCAACTTACCCCTTATGCCAACTAGCCCCAGTCTCCCCTGCAGCTATCGCACAATTTCTGAAGACTGTTGCTTGTCGTGGCCGGTGCCACTTTTGGCACTCGAACCTATGGAAGCATGCAAACGTGGCTTGGAAATAACCCACGATAAAGTTGCAGCGCAGACACGCACCAAATAATGCGAAAATGGCAGGAACACTGGACAGCAAGTGTTTAGGTCGTTAGAAGGTTCGAATTACGAGTATTGTACTAGCCATGGGCAACCCACAAATGTGGAGAAGTAAACTTCCATTCTCAACTTCTATTGGTACCAGGATATTATTGTGAATATCTTCAAAGCATGGGAAAGTTCGGAATGCTTTTTTTGTTGCTTTTGCCCACTGTCTATCGTGCTTACTATATCACTAATAACACAGGTTGATTGATGTCTAAATTGGCATAATAGCGACTGCACCCTGAATTAATGTGCGAGCGGTCCCAGGGTGGAGCTCAGTACCGATTAAGCTATGGAAGACTTCTTTATTGGTTGCAGTCACCACATACCAGGTCTTTAGCAATAGGCCTGGGAAGTGTTAGGTGTCTTCTTACCTTCACGACCGCAAAAAATTATGATTACATATTATATTTAACTATGTAGTGCGATATCGACCATATAACCACCGTTGGTACATTTGCAGTCATGAATTCTTTGGAGCAGTTTACTGATGTTGATTCGTTGTTGCGGTCTACTGAAACATTTTCTTTCGCGACCTTCAACCTTCCTCTCTTTTGCGATGTCTCCTTTGGTGTTTGAGTCTGAGAATTTATCATTTACAGCAAAGAGCCTGAGAAAATCATTATCATCGTCAACATCATCATGAAACAACGAGAATCCACCGTCAAGAGATCACAACCAGGTGTTTGCCGCAGAAATACCCTCATTATTGTCAAAAAACGCAACACTAATAGATACCGGTGATTCAGATGCTTTGCCTACTTTATTCCTTGCTTCGTCCATCATTACAAGAAGTATGGCACAGAGATCTTCATCTCATCGGGGAGCTATTTCAAAAAATATCGAAATTCGGCATGTTCCTGAGGAATTGCCATCCCTCCAAGTTGTGGCGACACCGGGACAAATCTTTATATCAAGGCTTACGTATAATGCATGTACCGCAGACATCTTAGACTCCGTAAGTAAAAAATTTGGATCACCTCTGAAAATAATTAGTTGCCAGAAGCTGACGATGGACAACTGGATCAACAGAGTAATAGCTTCTTCCAAACTGACCGTTCCGGTATCGTGTGTTTTCATCTTAAACCCTGATTGCTGACCACCTGGAATGCTTGTCAAATCATTCATAGCTTCATATAAGAAAAAACAATCTCCACCGGGCTCCTTGCCAAAGCCGTAACACCGGTTCCTCCTAAAAACATTCACGATAGTACTATACAGCCAATTATCAATTTATTATCAAAATGTTCGGGGTTTAAGATCCAAACTGAAGGATCCAGCTTTATTCTATTTTTTTTTCAAATTTTTCTGAATCATACGATTGTTTGGCGTGATCGTGATAGGTCAATCTCCAACAAGTTAGACGGAGGAGGTGCCCTTGTCGGCTATAAGAATACCTTTACTGGTATCCTTTTAACAAATCTAATTTTCACTGTTCCTGTAAAATGTGTGGGGGCAAAAGTAGTTATTTAGTCTACCCTTTCTTTTCTTGTCTTTTGCGCTTACATGCCTTATCTGTTTTCTTTGGGGTATTGTAAAATAATTTTACAAAATCCTACTAATATTGCGACCTGTTTGTCCGTCCGTCCATCCGTGTGCACAGCAGTTTTTCTCGCAAACCATATAAGCTAGAAACATCAAATTTTGTATGTAGGTGTAAAGTGGTGCCCTCTACAATTATCAATTACAAAAAATTTGTTAGGGTATTTAAGGGGGGGCCTAGTGGCCCCGAAAAAAAAATTTCATCAAAGGCAGCCGATATGGGTATCAAACAAAAGGCCTAGGTCTTAAACTGACATTTTTTGCTTCAGGGGCGCACAGGGAGGGGAAATATACGAAAAATGTTTATGTCCCCCCTATCGATTGGACACCTGTGATCTGAAAAATCTGAAAAAAATTATGAAGGCAGGTGTTTATGAGTACAACAGCAACAAATGCCTCAGTAGTCAAAATTCGCTCAGCTTTGTTACTAATAGTATAATCTTCAAACTTTACATTTTCCCCAATAAAATCCTATGGAAAGCCTTAATCCCAACGAAACTCAACATTTGAGTAGTCTTACATAACGTCTTAATACTCTGTAAGTTTGATGAAAATCGAATAATATTCACGGAAGTTATAGCCACTTGAAATTTCTCCAATTACAACAACAATAACACGATTTTGGTATAGACACTGAAGTCTTGATTTAATAATAATAGTAATCCATCGCATTACGTCCAAAACCGAACTTTGGCGTCGAGTTTTATTGTTACGGTATCTCATTCCATAACCGTATCAGAATTCGAGGTGATATGGTCAATATCACGCTCACCCATGTGATTATTACCTAATTTTTCAATTAGTACCGATCACAGCTGGGTGGGCTTATAGTCCTAGGTTTGAACTTGGGAGCCGCTGCACAAGCGGAGCGGGCCCTACCCCACAGCTCCACACGGAGTATTTCATTTAGTTTTGATTCAATCTCCTTATCATTTTCAGATAATATCAATAATATAAATATTTTCAGGAATTTATGATTAGAGTGATTTTTGTTAGTTTGCAACAAAATGGCGAGAGGAGAGGAGAAAAAAACCAACTAACACTATTCCAAAATTCTTTATAATTTTAACACAACACTGAACTTTTATCCTACATCTAATATGTTATAACCTAATTCTAATAAAATTCAATCAAAAACTTTGTCTTATACTGAAAAATTCTATCATTATATGCCTTACCTAAGCGTTTTGCCTTATCTCATAACCTAATATAATAAACATAACATATACCTAACCTATACCTAATTTTTAACATAAATAAACAACACTAAATGTAGCAATAATGAGCTGAAACTCAAAAACTAAGTAACGAAAAACACAAATACTGAAAATAAACACGAATAATTTAGACATTGTCATTCAGCCACCAATCCCTAGATTGCCCCGTCTCAGCTCGATCAGCTTCAATGAATCTACCAAATGAGTATTGAAACTGTTGGCCTCGTGAACTCAGATTCGGAGGTTATTTTATCTTCTTATCGGTGGCTTGTTTATGTATGTGATATATGATTGGGACGCCGTCAAAATCAAAAACATATCGATTTATGTCCAAATACCCGAATGCTTCTTGAGGAACGAAGCCAATAGCGAGCATAGTATACTCAAATAGTAGCCACACTCCATCAACCCTCCGGGAAAATCCGAACACAAGCCGAACAGCAAGCCATAAATCTTCGGTAGCAGGTAGATGGTAAACGCTGATGCGAGGAATGGCGCGAATATAAACATATGCTTCGATGAGAGATTTCAGGGCTACCAGAGCTAAAAAATCAATAACATTGCAGAAAAACAAATTCGTTCCATGCAATCTTTTAGTTTTTTATTAGGATCTGGCAGCACTCCTATGTTTTGAAATGCGTAAAAGAACACGTGCGTCGGAAATTTTATCTGCATTTTGCTTTGTTTCTTGAGCGCGCCAAAAATGGATCAGCTGCAATGCCCCGGATCAGCTGTAATGCCCCTGGGAAAATTCAAAAAGTGTGCAACACAGGGTAAATGAAAGGTGTGGCTACTATTTGAGTATACTATGATAGCGAGGCAAGTCGCAATATATCCGTCTGTAGGGTGGAACGGCTGTGAAATCCAAGGGTTTTCACTCACAGTTACAGATCTTGCGATATGATTCCGAAGAAGTTTCAATATGAAAATATCGACTCTCGTCACTTGAGCAGTTTGATAAATTCTTCTATTTGATATATAATGTTTCCAATCCATCTCAGGTTTTCTGTACAAACCAGTACATGCACGAAGACATATTCTTTCGAAAATTCTTGATTTCTCCATAGTACTAGGACTCTGGTTGTACCAGATCTGACATCCATATGTCAAAACTGGTCTAACCAGAGTCTTGTAACAGATAATTTTGACCTTTTGATCAATGTATCTGGAATGAGAGTCTTCGAAGTGGCATGACTACTTTTTGTGCCTTACTGAGCATGATTTTGATATGTTCAGTATAGTACAGATACTGACCGGGATGAACACCGAGGTATCGAACACAGGATTTATGTGGAACTCGTTCTGAACTACCCTCGCCAGCCATGATGTGGAAATCCTTCCAATTACGTTTCAGGTCTTGACTGACCCCCTGCAGCGTTGTCCAAAACAAGATTGTTTCACACTTCTGCGCATTGATTTTCATTCGCCAATTGTCAGTGTATAGCTGCACATCATTGAACATTTTTTGGAGATTGCTCTGAACTATTGTAGCTTTTCGGTCTGCCGTATAGATGATCAGATCATCATCAGCAAACGCTGCCAATGATCGCGTTGGCGAGACGTTAAAATCAAAGCCGTTCAATAGCTTTGGAATTTTCTCTGCTATAGACCATTCAAGACCTTGATTTCGCGCATTGTATCTTTTCCATAAGTTACAATAAATGATTTCCCGTATAACATATTGCACATAATGGTGACAAGGTATCTGGGGAGCTTGTCCTGTAGGTTGTTTAGTTTCCAATAGGTGTCTGACGTTACTTTTGTTATTGCATGTGTGGTCGAATACCTGGCACGAAAACCAAATTGGCAATTCGGCACCAACTCATATTTCTCAACGTGGGCGTTTAATGCTTTGTTGGTTATCACCTCAAACGACTTGCTGATATTAGGCAGCAAGCTTATTGGGTGATAAAAAAAGGCGAACAAATGTTTAATCCCGCTAAGGTGTGTCCTAATTTTTACTTTTTTGTGCCAAGTATTATCGTTTTTTGTTTTTAAGGTTTAAATCATATAATAAAATAAAGTAAAAAGAAAATATACCTAACATACTGCCAAATAAATTTTGAGCACTTGCGGTATTTCATAATTTTAAATGAATGGATCTCTACCGATCGGTCGAATTTTCGAAAGCATTTTGATGAACATGTGAAGCTTAAAAGTTGTTACTGATAAAACTACATCGAGTTCCGAAAATTCGCCTACAGGGAAGATACCGTGGCTAGACAAGTAGTTTTTCAGAAAAAAATGCGAGTGAATAAATTTGCCTAAAATATGAAGTAACATCATATCCGAGTAAATAATGATTTATTGTAGGGTATAAATATAGGGTTATCCATTTTACGCTTGAGAAACTAAAGCTAAAGAAAACACATAAAATATTCAGATGGAAACAAAATTTTTATTCAATATAAAGATTGAACCTTGCCATTATACGCGAACACAACATTATTCAAATGTCTTCCACGGGACCTCTTACAGGCCTCAATCCTTTTGAGGTAATTTTCAATGACTTTTCGCCACATTTCCGGCAATATCTCGGCCATAACTTCACGAATATTGGTTTTCAACTGCTCAAGATTTTGAGGATTGTTCGTGTAAACACGATCTTTCGCA
Source organism: Odontomyia ornata (assembly GCA_963969285.1). Lineage (NCBI taxonomy): Eukaryota > Metazoa > Arthropoda > Insecta > Diptera > Stratiomyidae > Odontomyia > Odontomyia ornata. Next base: position 206,573,347 of record OZ017741.1, read on the forward strand.
TAGCCCCATAAAAAGAAATCCAAATGTATTAGGTCGCAGAATGTTGCGGGCCAAATGACATCCCTCAATCTCGAAATTATGCGTCCTGGAAATTTCTCTTGCAAAAGTGCTCGATTAGCCTGTGTTGTGTGGCTTGTGGCTCCGTCCTGTTGGAACCACATGTTCTCCAGATCACAATCTTCAATTTCTCTCCAAAAATTATCGGTTAACATCCGTCCATAGCGGTCAGAATTGACTGTAATGGCTCTTCCTTAATCGTTTTCAAAAAAATACGGGCCAATAACACCACCAGACTATAATGCACACCAAACGGTCACTTTTTCCGGATGCAAAGGACTTTCTGCGATTACCAGAGGATTTCGAGAGCCCCATATGCGGCAATTCTGTTTATTTACGTAACCACTGAGCGAAAAATGAGACTCTTCACTAAAGAAAATTTTGTTCGAAAAATCGTTATCAATGGCTTGTTGTTCACTCACCCAATTCGCATATATTCTGCGTTGTGTATGGTCTTGAGGCTTAAGTTCTTGAGTGAGTTGGATTTTGTACGGATGGAGATGCAAATCCAAATGCAAAATCCGCCACAATGAGCCGTAAGACAAGCCCAAATGTTGAACACGTCGAGGAATCGACAAATTCGGGTCTTTCTCCACACTTTGAGCAACGACAGCGATATTTTCAGCAGAACGAATGATGCGATGATGCACAGGCCTTGCAATATCAATAACCGATCCAGTCTCTTCAAGTTTTCTCACTGTGTTCGAAATTGTTTGCTGTGTAGGCCGATTATGTCGACCGTAATCGGCTCGTAAAGCTCTAAATATTGATACAGCAGAATCACCATTTTTATAATAAAATTTAATAATTTTAACGCGTTCTTCGACTATTCAATGATCCATATTTCTAAATGGCAAACCTTCAACTAAAAAAAACACGCTTTGGATGACATTTAATTCTGACAGATGTCAAATCGAAGGGTTATACTTTCCTACTACGAAATGGATAACCTTCTACATGCACATAAAAATAAATATTGTTACTTTTTCTATTTTAATTCTTTTTTTATAAATTTCGTAATGAAAAATGATCCCCCTTTTATAAAACATTTATCTTGTTTGGGCATAGATTTATAAAGTTTTTGCAAATAATCGGAAGTAGGATGACTAAACCCCACTCCCTTGACTGCATTTTAACTGTTATTGTTAAGGGCTCCGATTCTTTTATGTTTCTTACTGTATCGCCCAAAGGTTTTCTATTCAGTTCAGGACTGCTTCCAGGCCAGTCGAACATTTGTATTCCCAATTGCGCCTTACAGTTTTTTAACCTCTTCAAAGGTAACAAAGCATAGTTTTTTCAAATGATGTAAATTTGTGAGTTTCAAGAAAATACGAACTAGGTGGGCTTGATGGCATGAAGCAGAGTCGCCCTAAAAAATTAGGTTTTTGGAATATTCACTGAATCTCTCCATACTTGGTTATAGTGCATAATCCAAGATTTCCTTTTATGTTTGCATTGATGGCACCTTCTAGAAGTAATACTTTGCCAACTCCATATTCTGTGATAAATCTTCAAACCATGGCATATGGAGAGTGCTCCACTGCTTCGGTAGTGCATTCATCCGAAAATTTCTCTTTTTCCCAATGCACTATGCCGTTGCCATCAGGACCAGATATAAGATATAATTTCGACTCATCAATAAACCAATCGCTTTCCAATTGCCTGTAGTCCAATTTTTTTCTTGTGCCCATTTGAGCCTTTTTTGGTGCATAGAAGCAGTCCAATAGGGCTATCGATCAGGTCGTCCATCACGACGTCCAAGCTTATTCAGCCTACAATATGCCATTCAGACATCTGTTTGACATGAAACACTGACTTTGAGTTCCTTTCTGATTGCGGGTGCAGTTTTGAACCGATCGCTCAAGCTGATACAGCACAATTCTAGTTCATCGGACATCTTTCTTTTTTCTGCGGTATTGAGCCGGTTCCGCGACAGATTTTTAAAAAGGTTCTCACCTTAAATTAATTTTGTTTCATACTATGCATTGTTTTACAAATTGGCACACTTTGATCATTTAAAGCCGCTTTTTTTTAAACTGCCCACGGTAATAAGGTTCATGGTGAAATAACCTTTTATAACTTGTTTCCATCGACTCAAAATCACAAGATTTCATTGAGGAGATTGGAACGCGTTTCCATATAGCAAACAGATCTTACTTGTCATAATTAAAAGGTGAAAATGTCACTTTTGACGGTTTGATTTACGTTTATTTTTACAAAAACATATAAATATTAATAGTACAAATAAATCTATGTTTGCTAATATTGCCATGAGTTTATTGCGGCAACGGGATAACGCACTCATACAGTTGCCAATAGTGCTTCTCAATTGTCGTAATGCATTGTTGATGCTTAAATATTACCATCGTCAAAAGCGGAAGCACTTAAAAAAGATTTTGTCTTTATATCGAAAAAAAAATTAAATTAGTAGCCACTACTTTACGTGGAGAGCACAACCGAAGAGATGGAGTCTAGTAAGTTATTGCGTAAGGAAAAAGTACTGTAAAATCTACCATATAAAAATCAAGGTTTACAAATTTGGGTTTTACGGTGTCATATAATATTTTACAGTGTCATATAATGTTTCCAACCCTTTTAAACAAAGTAATGCAATATTGTTCTAGGCGCGCTCACGTACATTTTGGAAGAGTGATGGTCCACAAAGTAGAGATGTATTTTTAAGGAAAACTTCCGAATGACCAGAGAATCATTCGAAGGTATCTGCTTTGTAGTGAGAAGAATAGCCAGACGTGATACGGCGTTCAGAAACTGAATTAGCCTACAGAAAAGAGCGGCAATTGCTGTTTACACACTAGGCTCTTCAGCGGTGTACAGAACGGTTGCAAACCTTTTTGGCTTTCCTACAAATTTGACTGCAACTTTGATAGTTGCATTTGCTGTCTGCTTGGCATATACTGAATAAAAATTACTTGAGGTATGCCATATATAACGATGAGATTTTTAGTAGATTTCGGGCAAATCTACTAGATTTCAAAATCTTCAGGATTTGAATTTTATATGGCAAATCTACAAGATTTCGAAGTAGATTTGAAAATATTGTCCAAATCTTGTGATTTGATGTAGATGGAAATAGGTTATTACAAGTTCACTTAAAAACTGACAACATCAAAACATCAGATAAGATCTATTTTTATTTTATTGCCCCATTTATTGACGATGAAATAAAACGCATTTACTTTATTTGAAAATTTAATGTTACAAATTGTTGTACTGAGCGTCCGATCGTTCATGTAGTTCAATTCCGTGTCTCCTACAGTTATCAACTTGACATCTGAAATATACTAAACATATCACCACCTATGAATTATTATGAAACTACCATTAGGGTGACCACATAAATAAAATATTTAAAAATTTTACAATGGTCGAAATATGAAACGCTACACCATAAAATAAGAGCAACCAGAAGCAAACAATTCTTTTTCTTGAATTTATTGGGCAAAAATATAAAAAAACTGAGTGCATAAAATTTTTCATCTACGCTTTCTATGTTTCATGTTGCTTTTTGTATTCAGGGTGTCTTTTTCCCAATTCGGGGCATGATTTCTATTATTGTATTTTTTTGATTTGTTTTAAATATATTTCTTCACTGATCTGTTAATAAAGCGTTGCTTCAGGTTTTACATTCTCATGACGGAAAAATCTGCAAACCTCCTCCACTAAACAATGTTGAATTGTCATCAATAAAATCGTCGAAATTAAGCAACTATTTACTCAACACTTTGAAACGTCATTTTCAAGCAGAGGCTTTTTAAATTTACCATGTATTTATTTGATGCTTTCCTACATTCCTAACTTAGTTTTTATTGGAGACGCAAATTTTCATCCATACCAGATGGGCTGTAAGTCACTTGTTCATTAGTTAAAAGAAATGTCTCTTACAATGTTGCCAGATTTCTTGCGTTTACGTTACTGCAAATTTTGCTTCTTTTTTGTGTACGAATGAGAATTTGATTTTTTGCAGATCCGAAAAATGTTCATCGTTGACAACAGTTTTTTAATGAAAGCCAAATTAAATATTCTTTTCAGAATTTTCATTTCATTTTATAAATATTCTCAATAAAGAAGCCAGCCAAGTAATCATTTAGAATCCATCATCATCCAAACATAAATTCAAAATTTCATTCCAAAAAGAGCACTTACTGCAAAATATTTAAAATATGAAATAGATTGTGCCAAATGAAATATATAAAAATATTAATGAACAACATGCATACAACAAATAAATTTAATCATATCAAAACTATGCTAAAGCGGTAAAATATTATTTTACATTGCAATATTCTGAAACTCCTACTCTACTCGTTAATAAAAATGTAAATATAGCAGAATAACTTCATTGCACATATTTGAATACTATCATGTAACATTAATTTGAATCATAAACAATAATTGATAAATACAATATTTACATTTTTTTTTCTAAATCTCTATATTGAGTTAAAATATATTTTGTATGAATGATATAGTGGAATATTTGCTTGGCCTTGATTAAAACTAAATGAAAATTACTTCAACTATGATGAAGTGTTAGTTCATACGCATCAATGAGAAGACTGAAGGCTTAAAGAACTAATTATTAAAGTGTTTTAAATATATGGCGATGAGTTTGAGAGCACATTTATTGTAATGTTACCGATGAAAAAGTGAACTGTAATTTTTTCGAGAGTCATTGCTAAAATATGAATTTAAAAGCTGAATAAAGTGTATTTGTAAGGTTAATATTTATTTTATTTGAAAAATACAACAAGGAGAAAACTGTCTTTTCTTGAAAGTTTTCGGAAAAGGACCTAACACATTTGATAAACAAGCAATATTTCTTGATTTCCGCAATGAATTGTAACTCCGCAGCTAAATTTGAATCCATGTTGTCTTCTGTAGTTTGAGAAGCTACACAGTTACAGCTAGTCATTGATTCTAAATCGATCGTCGAAACATATTGCACGATTTGTAGTGAGTAGGTATTTTAAATGTTCGTGCAGGACTGCAGCGATAGTCTGGTGCCTCAGCAGAAGAGGATGGTAGTACCCACCGGGATTTTGCCTTGTCTAGGGAGGCCTGAATGCGCTGGCAGCTTAGCGTTGCGGTGTCGTGGGGCGGCTTCTTTTCCCCAGCTCAAGACTCACTACAAAAGCATTTTTCGCATCCACGAGTTTGGAAAAGGTTCTATCATTATCGACCAAAGCTGAGAAAGGAGGTGACCTGCTAAGGACTATGAACTTGCTGGTTCAGAGGACAAATAGGGCCTTGAGAAAACGGACGGACTTAGAGGGACTTCGTCATTACTGACGATACTTATGGCCCACAAATAAGAGTGGGGCATTCAGGTGGAAGCGGTGCCTCCTCGCACCCTACCAATCGGATCAAGATCCAAATGTAGACGTGGCCATATATTTCTCATTTTTGTGAAATACTCAAACAAACATAATTTGTATTAATTTTTCTATCAAATGAGCAAAATAAACGTGGCCAATTTATGTCATAGTATTATGCAATGGAATCACATAGCACTATACCATAAAGGGACACGTGAGCAGAAGGCCACTCTACCCGGGCAAGAGCACCTGAAATGCAATAATAGGGGAGAGCTCGCCCGATGGCTAGCTCATTTTAGTGGAGTGGCCTGGCATCGTCGCGGGTCCCATACCCGGTCAGGATTTCAAGTGAAGTAGAAAGACCGTGCTTATAATTTAGTAGTTCGACATTATTATTTTTGTTTTTTTCATTCCGTATAAAAATACATATAAACAATTTACCACTTAACTATGCTCATTTATTAAAACTTAAAAAAAAATGAAAATTATCTCCAAGATATCAGTGCAATTGTTATCTTTACAAACGTGGCAAAAGCCAGCTTTGGAAGGCCCTTACACAGAATTAATCAAATACAACGTTGCTCTTCTTTCTTATTTCTAAAATGGCATGCAATTCCTTTTCTTTTCTTTTTGCTTTTGCTCGGTTAAAAATGGAAATAATCGAATTTTTGTGTTCTAGTTTTGTTTACGAAATTGTATCCTGTTGGACGCATTGATATTATCTAGCAATTTAAGTGAGACAAAAAGAACAATCCATCAACTAGATGCATAACCATTTGACCGCACATCTATTTTCCATTTCTTTTTTTCCACGTTTTTTAGTTTTTAATCAATACATTTCAATATCAAATCATCAATGTATTTCAATTACAATGCGGAACGGGAATTTTGGTAATAAGTAACGAAAACAAGTTGGGTAAACAGACCTACGCTCATGTCAGAAGGGTTTTGTAGTCAATTTACAAAATGCAGTCACCAGATCGAATCAAATCAAGAAACATGTCAAAGACAATTTTATTGGAGAAAATATGAAATACGAAGTTCATACTATTATTAACAAAGTTGAACGAATTTCGACTTCTGAGGTCGTTGCTATTGTTATACTCATAAATATCTCCCTTGATAATTATTTCAGATATCCATCCGCGACGGAGGAAACACATTTTTCATATATTTCCCCCCTGTGCCCCCACTGAAGCAAAAACTGACAGTTTAACAACTGTTTTGAAAAGCTCCCATGAAAACTTTTATTACATACTCATATCGGCTACGTTTAATGATTTTTTTTTCAGGGGCCACTCTCCTGTACTGTTATCATCGATTCATGGGCTATTTTTTCGAATCCTAGAATGGTTACAAAGCCCTTTTGCTAAGAGCTCTCTCCCGCCTCCTTGACTTGTTTCACTTATGAGTATAAATGTAGGTACTCATCTTCAGTCATTCATTAAATTGAATCAAGTGTTCAAAGCATGCACCTTAAACGTTGAAGTTGGGGGAAAAATAACTCAAAATTATTCAATCTTCGCATTTAAAACAGCCACTATTTTGTTTTACGATTACTGATACCACTAGCTGAACCGATTCTCAAAGACATTCATGACACCTATCATTCCTGAAATTTTCATGCAAATCCTAGCAAAACTGTAGTGTCTGAGTCGGTAAAAAGCGCATGTTGTTCCATAGCCATATGTTGCCATAGTAATAAATGCAGCGCATATTGTTCCATAGTAATACAGGAAAATTCAAACCGCTATAACTTCGCAAAATATGATTCAATCTTTATGAAACTTTCAGGATAGATCAATCTTGTAAATAGACATCTACGTTCTGAATTTTAATTGAATTTAAGGGTACCGTTAAGATTTTATTCAAGAAAATATAAAATCGATAAATCATACTATTACTAACAAAGTTGAGTGAATTGCGACTTCTAACGTATTTGTTGTTGTTGGACTCATCAAGGTCCACATTACTGATTTTTTTTCAGATTTTTCGGATCACAGGTGTCCAATCGCGAGGGGGGACACACACACACACAAATTTTTCGTGTATTTCCCCTCCCTGTGCGCCCCTCGAAGCAAATTTTGCCAAACTAAGATCTGTTTTGAAAAGTTCTCATCAAGACCTTCCATTTGATACCCATATCGGCTACCTCCAATTAAATTTTTTTTTCGGGGGTCACTCCCCTATATGGGGAGACCCCCCTTAAATACCTTATAACATTTTTTTGTAGATGATCTTTGAAGATATCACCACTTTACACCTACAAACAAAATTTGATGTTTCTAGCTTAAGTAGTTTCCGAGAAAAACTGCTGTGACACACGGACGGGCGGTCGGACGGACGGACAGACTGGTCGCGAAACTAGTAGGGTTTTGTAAAATTATTTTAAATAAACCCTGAAAGTAATATAATATAATAAATAATTTAAAGAAGAACAGGGTACTTACCCGCATCCTCGTCGGGTGCCCCTTTATTTAATTTAAATTGCTATAATGTTACACAGAGGGACAATCAGGCAGAACGTATTTAATTCACGTCAGGCTGTTCTCAGAGATACAATGTATTAGTTCCTATAGATTATACGAGGGTCATTCAACAAGTACTAAGCCTCACCGCCCGATGGCGCTGCTATTACAAAAGAGTTTTACCTTCGTGCAGTACATTCTTTTAGTAGCCTACTGTCAAAGTTTCAGTCAATTCCCTTCATTAGTTCTGTTTTGATAGCCTTTGGAAGCGAGCATGTCGGTAGGTTGTACAAAAATGGAAAAATAACAATATCGTTCAGTGATTAGATTCATTTTTTTGGAAGGGAAAATGTGCAGCGAAATCAAAGATCGCTTGAATGCTGTGTACGGCGACTCTTCTTCTCCGATGCTGACCGTCAAGAATTGGTTCAACGAGTTTGTTTGTAGCCGCACGTCGGTTTTTGGTGAGCCACGCCCAGGTGCCCCAAAAACGGCTGCTACGGAGGAAAACGTTAAAAAAATCCACGATCTCGTGTTGGCAGACCGTCGATTGAAGGTTCGCGAGATAGCTGAGACTGTGGGCATCGCAGGAGCAACGGTGCATCGTATTCTACACAAAGAACTGGGCACGAGAAAGCTGTCGGCGTGATGGGTGCCGCATTTGCTCACACCGGAAAACAAACGCAATCGTGAGACCACACCGGCGACGTGTTTGGCGCTGTTTCAACGCAATCCGATGGAGTTCTTGCTCCGTTGCGTGACCATCGACGAAACATGCATTCACTGGTACACACCAGAGACCAAAGAACAGTCGAAACAGTGGACTTCATCCGGCGAACGTGCTCCGAAGAAGGCGAAGACTGTTCGATCGGCCGGAAAGGTGATGGCCACCGTTTTCTGGGGTTCACAAGGTGTGATCCACATCGATTACCTCGAGAAGGGTAAATCGATCACGGGGCGCTACTATGCAGACTTATGGGGCCGATTTGACGTCGAATTGAAGGAAAAGCGGCCCCGCTTGGTAAAGAAAAAAGTACTGTTCCACCACGACTACGCGCCGGCTCACACCTCCGCCGTCGCCATGGCAAAATTGGTCGAATCACGCTACGAATTGCTGCCCCATCCACCGTACTCTTCAGGTTTGGCCCCCTGTGACTACTTTTTGTTTCCAAACCTGAAAAAATCACTCACCGGGAATAGATTTGGGTCGAATGAGGAGGTCATCGCCGCGACGGAGGCCAATTTTGCAGCTCTCGAGAAAATGTATTTTTTGGACGGGTTGAAAAAGTTAGAACATCGCTGGGCCAAGTGTATCGAGCTTGAGGCTTGTCGAATGACCCTCGTACGAATTGGCACAGCGAAATGGATGTTTATCTTATTTTATTTTATTCATTAAGCAAACAAGGTATAAAAAAAATTTGAATTACATTTCATAATATTTATTTAAATTTATTAACAAACAAAAATTTGGGGGGGGGGGGATTGGATGAGGAATTTCCGTTCAGGATATTGAAGGATTCAAGGCTTTAAGTAGGTTGGTTTTAAAAGTGGCTTTCGAAATGCCTGGTGTATAGCAATTCATCATAGTATTAAATGTTCTGCAGCATCTATTAATAGGCTCATTATCTGCATAAATAGTTCTATGCTGCGTCACTTTGAGTAAAGGAGTGTGCCTAGTTTGTCTCAACGCACAATTAAAATCAAATTTCGTGGAGAATGATGCAATCTGAATGCCTTCTTCAATATACATAAAGGTGAAACAGCACGACGAGATTTGTCTTCTTAATGACAGAGAACTTAGATTTAATAGCTTAAGCCTTTGTGTGTATTCAGGTAAGGTAGAAAATTGTCTGGGATCGTATAGATCCCTTAAGGCAAATAGTACAAACTGCTTCTGGGCGGACTCAATTCTATTTGAATGTACTTCGAAGATAGGGTCCCAGACAATACTTGCATATTCCAATATCGGGCGAACAAGGGCCGTGTATAAAGATTTTGTTACCCATATATTCATGAACTCCTTCGCACGTCTTTTAATAAAACCTAGTTGTTTATTAGCCCTTGCTAAAATTTTGTCGTAATGCAAATTATAACGAAGTTTCTGATCCAAGGTTATACCAAGATCATTAACATACTCAACTCTTACTAGCTCGACATTTTTAGGGTCGTAGGTATTCTTGGCCAAGTTTCTTTTACGGGAAAAACTTATAACTTGACATTTACTTGCGTTGAGTTTGAGTTTATTTTTTTCACACCATTGTTGAAGGCAAAGAAGTTTAGTCTGAAGGAACATTGCTTCAGCTTGTAAGCCAATAGCGTGGTAAATTTTTAGGTCATCAGCATAGAGTAGATGTGGAATGCCGGCAAGTTCTTTTGATAGATCAGATATAAATATATTAAATAGAAGAGGTCCGAGATGACTACCTTGTGGAACACCCGATGATGCTTTGATTTTCTTTGAACAGTACCCCTGAAATTTTACGGTTTGACTGCGATGAGAAAGGTACGATATAAGCCAATTTAGAAGAGACCTAGTGATTCCAAAGTTTAACAACTTTTTTATTAATATAGAGTGATCTACTTGCTTGAAAGCCTTACTAAAAGTGTATACTGCATCAACTTGCTGCACTTTTTCCATGGCATTAAGAACATCGGAAACCAAGATTATAAGATTAGTAGCAGTTGAGCGACCTTTACGGAAACCATGTTGCTGGTCGTTAAGGAGTGGATCTACAAAGGTCGAGAGCTTATCATGTATCAATTTTACAAATAATTTTGGTATAGTGGATAGTATTGCGATACCCCTGTAATTCTCAACAGATTTTTTATCTCCATTTTTGTAGATTGGTATAAGGTTGGATAATTTCCACACAGACGGAAAGACGCCTGATGAGAGAGATTTATTGAAGATTATATGAAGCGGTTTAGATACCTGTGCTAAACAATTAAGAAGAAAAGACAGAGGAATAAGGTCTGGTCCAGGGCCTTTGTTAAGGTCCAGTTCGTTGATGGCTCTATTGATATCTTCTAGAGTAAAAGTTATATCTGCAATGCCAGAACTATGAGGTATTTGCGTCTGATGAAGTATGGGCGAGCTAGCTGGCAGAAAAACCTCTTGGAAGTATTCAGCAAACATATCACAGATAGTTTAACAATCAGAGGAAGTATTGCATTCACTTGCAACAAAAAATTTATCCCGGGACAGCAGTTTACTTTATATCGCTTGGTAACGTTGACATGAATAGTTGTAAGGCGATATGAGGACCGACAGTTGTTGACTGAATTTTAACAGCTAAGTATATCGCCAGCAGTTCAATCCGGTTTTCTGATATGCAGTCTAAGCGCTACCACAAAAAATTTCAAGACAGCCGGATTTACTTTATAGCTTCATCCGAGCAAGAGCTTCTTCACGATCACTTGAATTTTTAAATAAATTGGAAATAGTTCACTTTTAAAGAATTTTCAACAAACACCACGAACCAACCACTTTGTCTGCTCACGGAAATATTGCCTTTCTAAAAGTTTTCTTCAGACTTGACACTGATTTATTTCCGTTCAAACAAATTGTCCCGTTCCAAACACATTTACGGTCTTTCCGTCACTCAACCAACATTATTTATGTTATATTAATCTATGGCACTTCTCTGAACATTTTGTTCGTATAAGAACTCTGTTGGCAACAACAACAACACAAAAAATTACCGGTTATATACAGTGAAGGTGACAAGTTTTTTATTGTTCCGTTTCAACAGCATATGCTCCACACATCGTGCAACTCGCGGGGATACAAGTATGTGTGATTGCGATTTCGCGAATTGCAAGTAAACAGGTACAGTACAATGATCGATTATTCGCGATATTCGCTGATTAAATACAGATTCAACCTTCAGATGCTTATAATCACTTGAACTCAATTAATTTAGCTTCAATAATGACATAACCAATCTCATTGATCATAGAAATGGATTTGTAGCGTTCAAATCAAATAATATATACTGGGGATCGATGTACCAAAGCCTGCTTTATGTTGGCACTCGACACGTACGAAAAAGTGCAAAAGTCACAAATACAAATGTTATTGAGCAAAATTTGCGCGACTTTCTATCGAATCTGCATACTTCTTCACACCAAAAGGAAAATTCATTGCGACCGTATGTCTTGAGGAAACATTGAGCGTAATTGTGGAACACATGTTTTGATAAAACCGATTTCACTGAAGAAATATTAACTAAGTACACTTGATGCATTGCTCCACATCATAATAACAATAAGCGGCTTATGTACTTGACACTGCAGGGAACAAAGTAAATATACGACTCGTCACGTATGACGTCTTCTCTAACAATTCCAACGTGTAAAAACTATGCAAAAATGATCACAGCGCGGAAGATCGGAACTCGGGTTTGTTGATACTTCAAGGGAAGATAATTTCTTTTATCAGGTCTCCGCCGTTGAATCAAAAATTCTTCAACAGAATGTAAGTTTCTTAGTAACCCGTCGCTTGGTGGTTTTACGGTGCAAATTCATAGTAGTACACCTAAAGTTTTGCACCAAAAACCGATAGGGAAGAATCTCCGAATCCGAACCGGACAGCTACGACGCGTTTCTTGAGGCTGTTCATACCAGACTCTCCGTTGTTGCTTCTTCTCCCTTGCGGGACCCTTCTGACGGCAGTTGACGAGCTTTCCACTCATTCCGCTGCCCACTTGCCTTCGCCAATGCGATACGTGAATGTGCAACAGGAAAAGAGTTGCCATATCCGCATTTTACTTGCAGATTTGATTTTTTTTGGAATATGTAAATTGATATTGTATCATTGATATTTAATAAAAGTAAAGAGATATCTAAAAAAAATTTTCAAGATTCATAATTATAAATTGGAATAGTAAAAACAAAAAATGTCTTTTTCGAATCTGCAAGTAAAATTCCGGATAGGTTTTTAAGCAGATTGCTTAGGCAACGGCTCGATTATTACAGATTTGAATAGCGATGATGAAGTTCCATTGCACTTCGACAAACGAAAAGGACGATATTGTTAAAGATGCATTTGACTTTCTCATCAAAAAAGAAAACATTCAACGCTCTTCCTTCTAAAGACATCAAAACACTATTTAGCTTTCAATATAAAAGTTGAAATTGAAATGAATCATTGAGGAACAACAGGAGAGAGACTTTTGTGTAGTGTGTGAAAAATTTCATTAACTACCAAAATTCCTGTTTCCTCTGTGAAAGAGTTAGAATTGCGAAAAAGCTGGCAACAGGATTCTGTCACAATCACATTGCAACAATTCGCTCGATGAAAGCAGAAAGGTTTCGCGACGAATGAGCTGCTTTGCGCCGTTTCATTTGCAACTTGCTCCAAGGTAAATTAAAGTAAGATTTTATTATTGCGAGCCCCGTTTACAGGCCTTTTTTTTGTTGTATGCCATTGAAGGTGAAGTGGTGTTGCTGGATCACCATTTCGTGGATTGGGATCGACATTTCGTTCCTCGACCTGTTCATGTCGAAAACAAATAATTAGTCAACGAATTGCGGCTCGCTGCAGCATCTCTACTGAAAGACGTGTTAGCTTGATATGCACACATCGCATGCACAATGTTGTCTCAGCTTGATACAAGTGATCGAATAATGAATGGAGTCAGTGAGTCAACGGTTGTCAATAAGTCAAATTCAGATGAATAAGAACTGGATGGGCTAAGTCCATATAAAATGCATATGAGAGCATGCTCTCTGCTCTCTTCCAATGGATCATTTCTCCACCTGCCTCTTGCCGCTGACTTTCTTGTTCCAGGAGCTCAGTGGATTTGATCAAGCTGTCAAGTTGACTGATGCAAATTGGATGCCAAATTGGGCAATTTCATCGCGAATTTTTTTCGTTATTAAAACTGTGAAAAGCGTTCGCGAACTGAATTCATTCCAAGTATTTAAACATTCTATTGTGCTTTGTGATTCGAATAACGTGTGACACTGTGAAATTAATTTAAAATTTCAAAATGAAATGTCTAGTGCCTTCGTGTAAAGATTATAGTCGAAAATTATCTGTAGGTGTTTCCTTTCACAGAAAAGTAATTGATATGTTAATGTTTAATATATTTTCCTCATAATGCTGAAGGTTTTTCAAATTGAAAACAAATTTTTAGTATGGTATGAGAATTTTTTTAAATTGAGCAGCAGCCATGTTTACTCGTGCAATTTGGCGCTCTGTTAGACTGTAAACATAAGCACAGCAGCAGAAAAAGTGGTCGCAGGGGTTACTGCGCCTACATGGTCAGATGGCTGTCCACTCCAGTATAATTTAATTGCTCAATGAGTCAAAATATATCGAAATAAAAAAACCAGAAAGTTGTTTTCGTTGTTGCTAAAAGAACTTTGCCAAAGAAGGTCACGGCCCACAAATGAAAGTGGGACATGCAGGGGGCCGGTGCCTCCACATATTCCTCACGACCGGATCAAAAATCTAATTCGATGCCTTGACCCATATCGGCTGAGGCAGGCCAAGCATCCCGGCGAGAGTCCCTGCAACACAAAAACGAGGGAGAGCTTACCCGAGCGCATCAGTGGAGGGGCCAGCTAACGTAGCGGATCCCATACCCGTTTGAGGTTGACCCAGCAAAGCCTAGAGTATAAATTTTCATACGTCTACTTGCTGCTTTTGAGGTCTGGTTTTCATTTGTTTCCGTAGAAACGATATTGTTGTTTTTCTATTCTACCTCCACTAGATCTTTCACTTTCATGTGAGTAACATTTCAGTCTTACAGTAGCAGTGAGTAAGAAGTGTTGTGGATGTGAATTGTGCGATTTCGCAAAAATGGCTTCAGCAAAAGTAGGTATACCATTTTATATTGACTTCTAAAATCGTGATTATTCACAACCGGGCATTTATTTAGTTTTCTATGAAATCATTAATTTCTCTAAAGTTATCCTAGAAATGATTTATTTTATCGCTTTTATGAATCTTAATACCGTAAGCTTTTAAGATTATTTGTAGCTTTTTTGCACATTCAACATTAAATTTGACATTGATGAAATTTTGGCAATTCTCAACAGCAGTGACGACGAAAACACTGAAAGTTTTCAGGCAAAGCTTGTGCCTTCCGAAATTGACAACGACACTAATGAAGATGATTACCAGACGCCAAATTGGAGGCAATTTAAGATGATTATAGAGGTTGGAGAAAAGAGCGTGTCTTCAAGTGACGACTTCTCAATCAAAGAAAAGTGATCTTTATCTTTATGGCACTAAAATATCAGACGACTTTGAGTCTTGAAACCAAGCATCACCAGTTATTCTCTCGCAAGACGTGAATAAAGAAATAGGAAATCGCCCGACCCACTTCGTAAAGGCACATCTTCCACCAATTCAAAGAAAAATAAAAGCGCTATTGGGCCAGAAATTGAACTCCCTCCGAAATGGGAGCAAGCAATTTTAAAAGAACGCAAAGGAAAAGGAATTATAAACTTGATGTTTATAATTCCTTTTCCATACAAAATCGATACGATGATTAGACAAGGAAAAACACTCCTCAATTTTATTGCTCATTTTTCGACGACAACATTCTTAAAGCCATTATCGACGAATCAAAGAATTACGCTCTCCAAAAAGACTCAAATGAAAACTTTTCCCTAGATAAGAACGATTCGATGAAAGCATTTGCAGTTTTGTTTCCATCCGATTATGTGAAATTACCTAATCGTCGTCTGTATTGGGAAACAAAAGGAAATATATTGTAAATAATGCCGCAGTATCGGAGTCCATTTCTCGCCATTGATTTCTTCAAATATTCAAATACCAGCATTTCAATAATAATAATAATAAAAATCTTGATCTCACAGATCGCTGTTATTCGATCCGCCAACTACTGGAAACTTTGAACAGCAACTTTATGGAATATTGGATAGTCTAAAAAGTACTGACCCTTTTTTGTCACTAGATGGTGTTCGTTGTCATATATCGGACAATAATAATCAGATGACATGCGTTCGAAAGATGTCCCAGTCTACAATTTTCAGTGGACAGTTTTGTATTTCGTCACTCGTGACAAAAGTTGTATTCATTTAAAAATTAGTGAATTTTCGGAAAAAATTCGTTATGTTTTACAATATCACTAGGATCAAGGTGAGAATGAATCAGAGGCTTGTGAAAAAATTATGGTGTCTACGGTCAAGATACTTTATCAAAAGCCACAGCCAGCAGATGGTTCGCTCGCTTTCGTTCTGGAAATTTAGATGTCAAAGATGCACCTCGCTCAGGTCGACCAATCACTGAAAAATTCGATAAAATCTTACAAAAAACTTGAAGAAGACCGACACATAAGCAGCCATGACATTGCTAAGGAACTAGATATCCATCACCAAACAGTTTTGAACTATTTGCGTACGGCTGGATACACAAAGAAGCTCGACTTTTGGGTGCCGCATGAATTAATACAAAAAAGTTGATCGAACGAATTTCCATTTGCGAAATGTTGATGAAATGCAACAAAATCGAGCCAGTTTTGAAGCAAACCATTACGGGCGTTAAAAAATTGTTAAGATACGAGAATGTCGTTCGAAAAAGACGCACTAGTTTTGTCATATGACGAAGCCATTGAACCATACTACGGAAGACATCACTTGATCAGGTTCGGTTTTAAATTTTGATCAGTTTCGGTTTTAAATTTTGGGGCTTATGCTTACCTGAAGGGTACTGCGTAAAATTTGATGTCTACCAGGGTAGAAAAGAAAGAGTACTATGTTTGACTTTAGGGGTTTCGGTATCAAAAATAATGTTTGAAGATGTAATTCCTAGATTGATAATTATTTCAATTCTTTTACTTTATCAGAGCATTTGAAGACAAAGTAAATATTTTCGATTGGAACTATAAGAAGTGATCGCATCGAGAAAGCACCTTTACAAGAACTAAAGAAAAAACCTCGAGGTTCAATGCATGTGTTGGAACTCAAGGGATGAGGGATAATTCATTATAGATAGCATGACAATAACCAAGTAAAAGTTGCTACAAACTGAACCGATGACATAGTAAAAACAACAAAGAAGTTTGTCAGATATTGTGCCGAAGTCATAAAAAGTAGAGTTTCCACAACCAACGGTTATAAACTCATACAATAAACGAATGGGAGGGGTTAACTTATTTGATATGAACCGAGGCAAATATCGAATATCAATTCGAAGGAAAAAATGGTGCGGGCCAATAATACGATTTTGTTTGAAGAGAGCTATAGTCAACACTTGGATGCTTTATCGAAACGTTGAGCCCCAAAATCCCCCTTCTTGAACTTACAAGGAGATGCATTTTGCCAATACTATCACCAACAATGATCAGTCGCCCAATATCTGTTGTCCCTCATCGCAGTAGCAACGTTTTGAGATTCGAGGTTACATTCCATTCCCACAAATCTTCCCATTCCCACAAATCTTCATTATATTCACTGTAACCTAAATTCCTTAAGATACAATTTCACTTCAACTTAAATTTTCTATTCCCACAGACAGAACTCTTACGAATTCCGTCAGCATTTCTGCCACGAGCACTTTACTCGAAATTAGAACTTACTTATTCAGGTGTCATTGCTCACCTTTTCGGTTCACTGTTGCAACAATTAGAATTGTCCAACAGATAGCAAATTCATAAATATAAAAGCGACAACGACATTCAATTCGGGTTGGTTTTTATTAAAGTTTTGTGATTCGCGGAGCACGGTTAAGCCTCCTTAACCTACCCACCTAATGTGAGGCTGCATGAGGGTGCTCATTTACGCCTTACGCGCACAATATAATAATCAGTTGTAAAAAGTGTTCAATCCTTTTACTGTTAAATAAATAGGTGATAAAAGTGAACAAGTGTTTTTTTTTCCACCTACCGGTAACCGGCAAGTTAATTATTAGATACGACGGACTGCACCATTGGCCGGGCAAAAGTGCGACCTAAAGACACTGTGGGGCTTGCAATAAATACGTAACCCATATTTGCACAAAATATAACGTTTCTTAACACATTCAGTGTTTTGCTATTTATCACAAAAGATCAACTTGTAACATGTTTTTAGTGGTTATGCATAAAATTTACTCTTTAGATTTGATATTTTTATATTGTAAAAGGGAACTCTGGTTTTGTTTTCTTTTTTGTGCAAAAACAAAAGCTTATAGATGAGCTGAAAACTTTCTTCTCTTCCCTGTAATAAAACAATAATAGACCTGAAAACGGTCCCGTTGCGGGAAAAACTGCAACGATATCCAAATGATGCGGAAATGGGGGGGAAGATATGTCCACAGATGCTATTAGAAAGGTCTAGAGACATCGATCGAAAAATGTACGTTCAACAAATGAAACCAGGTATAGAAATAATGCTCCTGAAATCCAATTCGAGTGAAAATATAGTAACACTTCATCACCCTCTGAGGGCAAGTCAACAGTCTGTGTCAAGATGAAATGATTGGCCATATATCGGGGGATCGAACAATTTAATGAGTTTGATTTTAAACGAAGCCAAATTAGCGTATACCTCAATCAAACACCTTCGAAAGATATACACACCACGCATGAGCCTCAGCAAAACCCCGCAAGGGATAAAATTAGGCAGCCCAGTCGAGTTTAGAAACAGGTGGTAGCAACATTTCTTAAAAACCTCACAGCATTCACAATAACTAGGCTGAACAAGATATCCTAATCACACCATCAACACTAGACGATTTAGAGGCAGCCATTTGGGACCTCAGGAAGCCCAAAGATCCTAGGATGGACGGAAACTGGGAGACACAGGCACGACTTATGAGTTTCTCAAAACCGAGGTAGAGTGTTTTTTTCCCTGGTAGTTCACACTTCATTAAAAGAAAATATAGGGTTTTCCAATAAGAGGTGTTATTTTGAATAGGTCTTGTGATTTAACACCTTGCGGCTTCTTTCTTTGGGGCCACGTGAAAGAGAAGGTCTACGCCAACAGCCCAACGTTGATTCAAGACCTCAAAGATGGAATTCGTGAGGCTATCGAGGACATAGGGCAGCCACTCTGCGATTTGGTTATGGAAAATTTCATGAAAAGGATATGGTCCTGTAAGCGTAGTCGTGTGGTGGTCATTTGCCTGATGTTATCCCTCACTTTTAACGGCATACCTTTCTTTTTATAATAAAATAAACATTTATATTAAAAAATGGCATTGTTCTTTTAATATCAAAATAACACCTCTTATTGGAAAACTCTATATATACTCAGATCCCACGAGCGTTGTGCGACGAAAAAAGAGTGATGGAGGGAGCGGTAGGGAACGGACTCATTGCGATCACTTGTGCTAAAAGTACTCATCTTATAAATCGTTCTTTCATTGATTTGAACGTCGACAATTTTGTCATTTTATTTTATTATTTCACATTCATCCACACAAACAATAGTTTTGGCATATATTTTCGCAGTAATTTCTCTAAAAATCCTTAAAGCAAATTCCGCTTCTCTCTGTCTTATAAATCATGGTTTCAGCAAAACAAATTAACTGGGAAGATTTGCAAAAAGAAGTCCAAGAAGTACAAAGAGATGCAAATTCTTTACGAATGTGGAGTGTAGCTCTGGGTGCATCACCCTCTGAACTTTTGAGAATGCCTGACAGTGAGCTCGCTTTACGTATGGATGCCTTAACTCGAGTCATGGCTCATCCAAACCCTGGAAATTGGCAGTCCCTCAAAGACAACGTAATCGAGCTAACAAGACCAATTAATAACGGACCCCACAACCAAAACATTTATAGGACTCCTCGATTAGTGGCTGGAGGGAATGGCAATCAGTTGGCCCGATTCAGCGATACCGCCCGCTACAATGACTTTCAAACCAGTGAATTCGATAATGCATGGGCTGTTGAAGATTATTATAAATATGAAGATCGTGCTATGGATGATAATCAGTTTAGTATGAGAGTAATTAAATTGCCAACAGGTGGAAATCTTGTTCGAGTTAGATCTCGAGTTTATTTGGTTGGTGATCCTGAAGCGATTGACGAAGCATCCGAAATGCACGATACAACCTTTGGTGATGCAGCGGCTGGTGCACTCGGTGATATGAGCAATTCGGCTGAAGCATATGATTATGCTAGTTTTACAGAAGGGGTTGGTCGACAAAGTTCAATGGTTTATGGTGACCAGGGAGGTTGGGGTGAATATGATGACTTTGAAGAAGGCGCAATATTACATAGTACTATGGCAGGAGATGATTATGGGGCAGTGTGCCCTAGATATTGAAACCTTACACTAGACGCTGGCCAAATATAGGATAAAAGCTGAAGATAGTGTTGAAACTTTGCAAAAGCTTATGTGACTTGTTGTATTTCTCGCAAAATAAAATAACAATCCTGGAATAAATAAAAATAGAATCAAGTAAAATGAAAGGCTGGTTTTTGTATTTGACGTTTTATAGGAATAACGAGTATAAGAGCAGTGTAGGTTGGTTTTTTCTCCTTTTTCCAAAGTCAAAGTCAAAAGCGCTTTTTTCAATACTAATCGCTAAAAATTTTAAAAGAATATAAAGCAAATTCAATCAAAAACGTTATCTTTTGACTTTGACTTTGACTTCGATCAAAGTTCACTGTAGTGTTAAGATTATAAATAATTTTAGAATAGTGTTGGTTGGTTTTTTCTCCTTTTTCCCAATTAAATTTAAAAAATATGTAATAATCTTCATTGATTTGAATTTGCTATAGTTTTTTTTTTAATGTGTTTAATGATAACGTACAAATTTAGAGAGCCATTTGGGCCATTAAGTTTTTTATTGTTATTGTTTGGAATTTGCTTTATATTCTTTTAAAATTTATAACGATTAATATTAAATAAAGCGCTTTTGATTGATTGATTGATTGATTGGTTATCTTATACTGAATAACTCTTTCACAATATTCCTAACCTACTTAAACGTTTAATCTTATCTCTAACCTAATATAATAAACATACTTTCAGGGGTCGTTAAAGCAAAAGTTTCCGACTTCAAATCAAGCCTGAACGGCCAATCAATTCTTCATTTCAATGAAACATTAACATCTGACCTCATACCGAGCTTGAATCTTATTGATTATTTTGTCAGTTATGAAGACTTGTGTTTCATATTTCCCAAAATAAACAACAAGAAATCATGTGGTACTGATGGTATTCCAAATGTAGTGCTCCGACATTTGCCTGAGGTTGCTATTAGGAACTATTGCATATTGTTCAACAACATGTTGAGCAATTCATATTATTCTACGTCTAGCACTCGTTGCGTGTAGACGTGTTTTAATTCGCTCCTGTCAAGAATTTTTAAAATTAAAATAATTTTTAAAAACGTCAATTACAAAGTAATTTTATAAAGAAACTTATTACATCGTCGAACTATTCGAACAATTTATCGAGTATCTGGACTTTACTTGCGAGAAAGTTTCAAGAAAGAAAAAAAGTTTTTTTCACCGGGGGGATGAGGAGCCCGACGGCTTCCCACCGCTGGGGGACCCAGAGCCAGGCATTTTGAAAATTACAAATGATAAAATAAACAAGCGAAAAAATGAACAAGACAATTGTGAGCATGGAAAGCGAATTACGATTTCAAGCGAAGATTATGAAAAAGTAACCATGGAGAATGCAAGGGTTACGAAACAAAACGACGAATTAAAACTCCGGATACAGAGTTTGGAAGATATGGTCCGGACGTTGTCAAATGGGAGCGAACAAAAGGCGAAGCCACAGAATACGTCCGGCAAAGAAGAGCCGATACTAACAAAGAAGAATGAAAAACAGGAAACAACAAGCAAGACCAACGGGAAAGGAGTACCAACATATAAAACAAAATCGCAAGATATGAGCAAGACAATCCATGATGCGGAAAATATCCTGAGCGCAGGAGGAGCGAACGACAGCGCCAATTATTATGCGGTGCTGTCTGCAATGCACGAAGAAATGGACGTCGAGATAGAGAGCAACGATAAGATAGGTAATATTGATAGCGATAATAATTTCATTAAATATTTAAAATTAAAAAATAAGCAAAAGGAGATGAAGCCAACCGGTGTGTCTGCTGGTTCTCTTAATAAAATTAATAAGGCAAATGAAAAAGTTCCTCCAATAAACGTTTTTGGGCAGCGTGGAGGAGATATGGTTCGGTTATTGGCAGCCGAACATAAAATCGAAAACTTTGAAATTAAGAGAGTGACCGGTGATAAGCTCTCGATCAAGACAAAGACACTGGCTGACTTCAAACAGGCGAAAGATGCTCTTAATAGTGTCCAAGCTCCCCACTTTACATATACGCCAAAGGCGGAAAAAAATCAGACCTTCCTGTTGAAGGGCCTGGACTGTGGGGAGAATACAGTTGATTTCCTTGAGATGTTGCAGGAAGCAGCACCAGCTGTTAAGTTCATCTGTGTGAAAAATTTTGCTACAAGGAGATCAACTGTAGAAGGTAAAATATTACCATTTTATTTGGTCCAAATTTCCAGCGACAGCAGTCCGAGTGCCCTCCAACAGGTAAGGTACTTAAACTTTAGAGTTGTGAGGTGGGAACGCCTCCAAAAAACTGAGGTCAACCAGTGTTACAGGTGTCAACGATTCGGTCATTTGGCTGCCAATTGTGCAATGCACTATCGCTGTGTTAAGTGCAAAGATATCCACGCCCCCGGTGAATGCAAATTGGCTCAGATGGAGCCAAAAGAAAAATTGTATTGTGTTAATTGCGGTACATTTGGTCATCCAGCATCATACCGAGGATGCCCTCGGTATCAAGATGCAAGAGCTAAATTTTCCCCAAAGCAAGCCATGGTAAATCACAATTTGTTACCTCCCAACTTCATCAAACCCGGGGTATCATTTGCACTTGCTGCCAGAGGACCAGCAGACAACAATATAAATAAAATAAATAATCTAAGTGGCAATAATGAGCTGCTTCTTAAAATCTACCAGCAACTTGAATCGCTTTCAGATAGAATTAATAAGCAAGACCAAAAAATCAATTTCGTTTTTCAAAGTTTAGGTCAACATGCTCCAAAATAGTTTGTCATCCAGTCACATTCCCATGGACAGGATTCGTCTCATCTCGATCAACGTCAACTCCATTGTTACTATACATCGGCGTGATTATCTCCTTGAATTCATTGTTAAGCGAAAGCCTGACATCATGCTTCTCACCGAAACCCACCTCAATTCATGGCACTCCCTGACATTCAAGGATTTTGAATTCGTAAGAAACGATAGGGTAATAGGTGATGGGGGAGGTGGCACCGGGATATTGGTTCGAAGACCCTATTGTTTCCAAAATATTGAAAAAGTCGAATTCAAAAGCTTTGAATCTCTTGAAGTGTCCGTTATCAAAATTTCACTGCCAGGTGGGGATAACCTCTTCGTTATCTCTGCCTATGCAACTGGTGGAATTGTTCTCAGGCTCAAGGAGGAACTCAATTCTTTGTTTGAAATACTCGAATTGAACAGGCTTCATAATTATTATATTCTTGCTGATGACCTGAACGCCAAGCATACATCATGGCTGAACGCCACCAATAATCCAAGAGGTGTATTCCTGAAATCGTGGATAACAGATAACCAGATTGAATACAGGTGCAATCTATATGGGTCGGAGTTCCCAACATACCCTAGGACAAATTCATATTTGGACCTCTGCATTGCTGACGCAAGACTCGAATTCAACTTTAGTAGTCCTCAACGGAAACTGCAGGTGCTTCCTTATGATAGCGACCATAACGCAATCTTAATGGAAATCAATCATCACAGGGATGATTTCTTCCTCATTCCAGTTCAACACGAAAATCATCGGTTGAACTTCAAAAAAACAGACTGGGGAAAGTTTCAAAAGAAGTTTAATCGGGAGTACCACAAGCAATGTCCACCTTCTGATAGTGGCAACTCTTGCTCAATGGTTCCTTATGACAGGAATCTAACTAACGATGAAATAGATGTCTATTTGTCGAAGTTAGAGAAGCTGACTTTGGAAACGATTGAGAAAGTAGTTCCCAAGATTAAACATCGAAACAATATGGAAGGATATGAAACACCAACCATCGCAAGGTTGAAAAGATTGAAAAGCCTCCTTCTCACACGCGTCAACAATATTTATCGACGATTTTTGGATTACAACCATCCCTCGTTGGCTTTGTTGAAATTACATCTGAAGAATGTCCGGAACTTAATCCGGTCGTACTTCAGGAGTGAGGTCAGCAATCAATGGGCGGAAAAATTGAGGGGTATTAGCCCACAGGACCCAGATGGCGTTTTCACGAAAGTGAATAGCATATTCCGCAAGAAGTCTCGAGTGAAGGTATCCAATCTTGAAGTCACTAGCGATGAGATAAATCTTCTCGATAGAGCTGGTATCGAAATTGATAGTACGACTCCGGATAGAAATGGAAACAGGATCATTTGTGAAGGATTGGATAAACTTGCCCTGATTGGAACACATTTTGATTTGGTTCATCTACCAAACCCTGAGAGAGGGAATGAAATAGTTTCAGAGATCGTTGAAGCAAAAGTTTCCGACTTCAAGTCAAGCCTGAACGGCCAATCAATTCTTCATTTCAATGAAACATTAACATCTGACCTCATACCGAACTTGAATCTTATTGATTATTTTGTCAGCTATGAAGACTTGTGTTTCATATTTCGTAGGATAAACAACAAGAAATCATGTGGTACTGATGGTATTCCAAATGTAGTTCTCCGACATTTGCCTGAGGTTGCTATTAGGAATTATTGCATATTGTTCAACAACATGTTGAGCAATTCATGTTTCCCAAATGAGTGGAAAAAGGCTAAGGTATTTCCAATCTTGAAGAAAGGAAAAGAATCTTCATGCCCGAAAAGCTATCGCCCAATCAGCTTGCTGCCTAACATCAGCAAGGTGTTTGAAGTGATACTCAACAGAGCATTAAACGCCCACATTGAGGAAAATGAGTTGATGCCGAATTGCCAATTTGGTTTTCGTGCCAGGCATTCGACCACACATGCAATAACGAAAGTAACCTCAGACATCTGTTGGAAACTAAATGATAGACAATGTGTTGGAACATGTCTCATTGATATGGAGAAAGCCTTCGATACGGTGTGGTTAGATGGACTAGTTTTTAAACTCCTTCAGGACAAGTTCCCCAGACACCTTATCGCCATGATGTGCAATATGTTATACGGGAAATCGTTTGTCGTAACTGATGGAAATCTGACAACAATGCGCGAGTTCAAGGTCTTGAATGGTCTACAGCAGGGAACAGTTACTGCACCTCTGCTCTTTTCAATCTTCATTCGCAAGCTATTGAACGGCTTTGATTTTAACGTCTCGCCAACGCGATCATTGGTAGCGTTTGCTGATGATCTGATCATCTATACGGCAGACCGAAAAGCTACAATAGTTCAGAGCAATCTCCAAAAAATGTTCAATGATGTACAGCTGTACACTGACAATTGGCGAATGAAAATCAATGTGCAGAAGTGTGAAACAATCTTATTTCGGACAATGCTGCGGGGGGTCAGTCAAGACCTGAAACGTAATTGGAAAGATTTCCACATCATGGCTGGTGAGGGTAGTCTTGAACGGGTTCCACATACATCCTGTGTTCGATACCTCGGTGTTTATCTCGATCAGTATCTGTACTATACTGAACATGTGAAAATCATGCTCAGTAAGGCACAAAAAGTAGTCATGGCCCTTCGAAAGCTCTTTCATTCCAGATACATTGATCAAAAGGTCAAAATTATCTGTTACAAGACACTGGTTACACCAGTTTTGACATATGGATGTCAGATCTGGTACAACCAGAGCGCTAGCACTATGGAAAAATTAAGAGTTTTCGAAAGGAAATGTCTTCGTGCATGTACTGGTTTGTACAGAAAGCCTGAGACGGATTGGAAACATAATATATCGAATAGAAGAATTTATCAAACTGCTGAAGTGACGAGGGTCGATATCTTCATATTGATACTTCTGCGGAATCATATCGCAAGATCTGTGACGGTGAGTGAAAACCCTTGGATTTTACAGCCGTTCCACCCTACAGACGGGTATATAGCGACTTGCCTCGCTACTGGCTTCATTCCTCCAGAAGCATTCGTGTATTTGGACATGAATGGATATGTAATTGATTCTGACGGTGTCCCAGTCATATATCACATATATCGACGGGCCACCGATAAGAAGATAAAATATCCTCCGAATTTGAGTTCACGAGACCAACAATTCCAATGGAGATACTCATTTGCTAGATTCGTTGAAGCTGATCGAGTTGAGACGGGGCAATCTAGGTATTGGTGGCTGAATGACAATGTCTGAATTATTCGTGTGTATTTTCAGTTTTGGTGTTTTTCGTTATTGAGTTCTTGAGTTTCAGCTCATTATTGCTACATTTAGTGTTGTTGTTTATTTTTGTTAAAAATTAGGTATAGGCTAGGTTTATATTATGTTTATTATATTAGGTTAGAGATAAGGTAAAACGCTTAGGCTAGGAACATTGTTATAGATTTTTTTTAAGTATAAGATAAAGTTCTTGATAGCATTTATTAGAATTAAGTTAAAACATATTAGGGTTAGGATCAAACTTCACTGCAGTGTTAAGATTATAAATAATTTTAGAATAGTGTTGGTTGGTTTTTTCTCCTTTTTCCAATTGAATTGTAAAAATATGTAATAATCCATTGATTTGAATTTGCTATAGCTTCTTTTTTTAAATGTGATGAATGATAACGTACAAATTTAGAGAGCCATTTGGGCCATTAAGTTTTTTATTGTTATTGTTTGGATTTTGCTTCATATTCTTTTAAAATTTATAACGATTAGTATTAAATAAAGCGCTTTTGACTTTGACTTTGACTTTGAGCAATTCATATTTCCCAAATGAGTGGAAAAAGGCTAAGGTATTTCCGATCTTGAAGAAAGGAAAGGAATCTTCATACCCCAAAAGCTATCACCCAATCAGCTTGCTGCCTAACATCAGCAAGCTGTTTGATGTGATACTCAACAGAGCATTAAACGCCCACATTGAGGAAAATGAGTTGATGCCGAATTGCCAATTTGGTTTTCGTGCCAGGCATTCGACCACACATGCAATAACGAAAGTAACCTCAGACATCTGTTGGAAACTAAATGATAGACAATGCGTTGGAGCATGTCCCATTGATATGGAGAAAGCCTTCGATACGGTGTGGTTAGATGGACTAGTTTTTAAACTCCTTGAGGACAAGTTCCCCAGACACATTGTTGCCATGATGTGCAATATGTTATACGGGAAATCGTTTGTTGTAACTGATGGAAATCTGACAACAATGCGTGAGTTCAAGGTCCTGAATGGTCTACAGCAGGGAACAGTTACTGCGCCTCTGCTCTTCTCAATCTTCATTCGCAAGCTATTGAACGGCTTTGATTTTAACGTCTCGCCAACGCGATCATTGGTAGCGTTTGCTGATGATCTGATCATCTATACGGCAGACCGAAAAGCTACAATAGTTCAGAGCAATCTCCAAAAAATGTTCAATGATGTACAGCTGTACACTGACAATTGGCGAATGAAAATCAATGTGTAGAAGTGTGAAACAATCTTGTTTCGGACAATGCTGCGGGGGGTCAGTCAAGACCTGAAACGTAATTGGAAAGATTTCCACATCATGGCTGGTGAGGGTAGTCTTGAACGGGTTCCACATACATCCTGTGTTCGATACCTCGGTGTTCATCTCGATCAGTATCTGTACTATACTGAACATGTGAAAATCATGCTCAGTAAGGCACTAAAGTAGTCATGGCCCTTCGAAAGCTCTTGCATTCCAGATACATTGATCAAAAGGTCAAAATTATCTGTTACAAGACACTGGTTAGACCAGTTTTGACATATGGATATCAGATCTGGTACAACCAGAGCGCTAGCACTATGGAAAAATTAAGAGTTTTCGAAAGGAAATGTCTTCATGCATGTACTGGTTTGTACAGAAAGCCTGAGACGGATTGGAAACATTATACTCGTATATCGAATAGAAGAATTTATCAAACTACTGAAGTGACGAGGGTCGATATCTTCATATTGAAACTTCTTCGGAATCATATCGCAAGATCTGTGACTGTTAGTGAAAACCCTTGGATTTCAAAGCTGTTCCACCCTACAGACGGGTATATAGCGACTTGCCTCGCTACTGGCTTCATTCCTCCAGAAGCATTCGTGTATTTGGACATGAATGGATATGTTTTTGATTCTGACGGCGTCCCAATCATATATCACATACATCGACGGGCCACCGATAAGAAGATAAAATATCCTCCGAGTTTGAGTTGACGAGACCAAGAATTCCAACGGAGATACTCATTTGCTTGATTCGTTGAGGCTGGTCGAGTTTGGACGGAGCGATCTAGGTATTGGTGCCTGAATGACAATGTCGTTACTTAGTTTGGAGTCTCAGCTCATTATTGCTACGTTTAGTGTTGTTGTTGTTTGTTTGTTTTAAAAATTAGAGAGGGGTTAGATTTTTGTGATAAAATTTTTTTGGTTGATTACCTCATGAGACCCAAGACTGAAGTTTATAGCCCACAATTAAGATTGCTTCTTTTATATCTAGGTACTACATATTATTAATAAAACACAAGAGAAAAGAAAATCATCCCTGGTATCACAGGTGACTGGATTGGTTTAAAACAAGATTAATATTCTTATTATTTTTATTTCAATTTATATTTAAAAATGGCACATTATTCAGACTATGGTAAAAAAGTCACTTGCTAGTGTGACTACCCAAAAAGCAGTCTTATTCTCATTAAAGAGAAGAAAAATATTACTCTTGGAACATTTTACAAGCGTCAAGTTTCTACAACCTTTATTTCGACATTTTGATATATTATTTTGGGCTCCCTTAGCACAAGTTGGCAGATGTTTTGCTTCCTTCGTCCTTTTTGCAATGTGAGGTATTGGTTCAATGAGTCTGCGTTTTCTAGCTGAAATAAAAGGTCTTACATATATTATGGAAACTGGACTTTGACGAATGCTTGGACTGGAACGAGGGCTTTGCTGCGGGGTATTGCGTGTCATGCGTGCAAATTGTGGGGTGATTGACTAGAAACTGAGTAAATCAATTGTTTTGCTAAATCCAGCTTGAAATCTAAGTATTGGTCTATATCTTTCCTCTGTCATCTAGATTTTGCAGCATCCTCCCGATATTGCACCCAACCTGCTGCTGCAGCAAAGTCAAAAAAGTGAAATATTGTTCTAATAGTCCACTTACCAGCTCTTCCTCTCATAGGATATTTGCCAATAATACAATTCACAAGGTCAATGCCTCCCATATACTTATTATAATTATTTATAGCTACAAATTGCGGCACTTCATTCCCAGTTGCCTTGATACCCCTCTCTATTAAATTATCAAGAAGTGGAATAGATGTGAAATATTGGTCAATAAAAATGGAAGAACCTGTAGTCAACGTATCCAATAGTTTTATCACGAAACGCCCGCCAAGATCAAGTTTTTCAGGTGATGGATACAGTGCTGATTCAATTGTTGTACCCTTCTCTTGATATAAATATAAATCAAGCGGAATACCACTAGGACTGGCCATTAGAAAAACTTTCGTGCCTTCTGGGCTTGGCTTGCCTTTAAGAAATTGTTTTTGTTTGCATTTTCTAGTGAAAGGAATAATTTGCTCGTCAATAGCGACGTAATTACCTCTTTTATTTTCACGACACCCCTTTTCTACTGCAGAAACAATAGGACGTACTTTCCAAAACCTGTCATTCTGTCTGGCGTTTTGAGGAATTAGCTCATCCTTTGTAACTTTTAAATTAGATCTTAGTTGAAACAACCGATTACGGATAATTGTGTTTGCTATGTAGAAGACTTTTGTTTCCAATGCCCAGTACATTCTAGTTCGTGGAAGACCAAGCACACTCATTGTCATTGAACATCCAAAGAAGTGTCTAAGCTCATCAGGCGTCATATTCAGACATTTTCTCGTCCTTGATGCGCTGCAAACATTAGTACATTCTGTCATAATTTAAAATAAATGGTCATCAATATAATGACCAAAATACCCTAAAGAACTCTTTGCAATCAAGCTAGAATCAAATGAGACGTCCAGATCGTCTTCATGTGTAGTAAAATCAAAATTTTCGCGGTGTTTCCCCCGTGGAAATATTTTTCGGGACGATTGGGGTTGTACACGAAAAGATGAGAGAGGTTCATCGTCCGATTCAATCCAATCTTCTTCATTAGCAAGTGCTATTCCCTCGCCAATTTCTTCCTCTCGGCATGCTAGCTGGTCACTTTCACCATCACTGTTTTCTTCTTCAATATCTGATTCATCATAATAGAGCAATTTTATGATCTCACTTTCAGATAGGTTACCTGTAAAAGAAACCAAAATAAGACCAAAATGCCCGAGGTATCACGTATGATACTCGTGGAAAAACGTAAAATTTAGAAATAATATAATTATTAAACTTTGCTATGAAATATTTATAGAAAAAGTAAAATTACATGTATTTAATAAGATAATGGTATAAAAACATTAAAATAATAACAAAAAATACTATTTACCTTGACGCGACTTCGCCATGTCGGTTAACGCAAAATTGTCAAACTTGCACTGATCACGAATGATCCAAATATTGACAAGTATTACTTTAGGATTCCAATAGGTGGTGTTGGAAAAATCAAATCTTTCTGCTGAAGGGTCTGAACTTTGAAGAAATCTAGGTGATCGCTTAAAAATTTAAAAGAAAAATCAAATTAAATGAAATTCATTAGACTCAATTTTCAACAAGTAGATACGATTTTAATTTTTCCACAAGCTTCTCAGGGAAGGTTCTCTGAGAACATTTTCGAACATATGCATAACAGTCGACATAGTTTCGAAATTTACTTCCCTAAATCCAAATGCACTTTATTGATTCAGTCGTTACAAATTTTATAAAACGGAATGCAAGTACTCAAAAACTTCATGGCCGAAATGGCATTCAACTCTATTCAATCAAAAAATAAGTCAAAAAAAAAGAACGATCAAATGAAAATTACCAAACATTATTTGGAAAAAAGGAGAAATAGCCAATTAACTTTTAAAAAAACTAAATCTCACCCAATAAGATAACAAGCATAACAGTCACAAAGGCAGATGTTTACTTAAATTGTCGCGTGGAATGTTCTCGTAAAAAAATAATTAACGGAAACGCAAGATATGCGAGTACATACTTAATATAGTTTAAATGTATCCAAATAAACAAATGAATAAGTTTAAACTCCTGTATTTTATTTTCCTATTCTAAAGATTCATACATTGGCAGGAAATGAGCAAGAAAACTCTGGTGCTTTCCACATATTAGGGAAAACTTCCAACCATCCACACCCCTCCTATTCAGCTCAACTATATAAACAAGGAAAACTTTGGAAGCTTTCATTGACAAAAGTATTCAGCTTGGAGCCGGTAGCAATCGATACAAGGACTTGCAGTTCATCCTGAAATATACAATTTGCGTCGCAGTCTGCTACATACTTTCTTTGTGAAGTGTTAAATTTTGAAAAGTGATTGAAGATGACTCTACCACTGCTTCTTAGTTTGGCCGATGAACTAGACAATCTTTCCACCCGTTCATATGCGGATGACTTTGGATTTGGATTTTATCCACATCGTGAATATCACGCCTATGGACCCCGAAATCATGGCTGGATACAGCGTCACCATAAATTCACACCGACTGAACCGCCTGCAGAAAAGGTTAGCAAAAAGGGTTTCCAAGTGAGTATGGACGTGAAAAACTTCAAACCGAGTGAGTTGACCGTGAAGACAGTGGACGATTGTATTGTCGTTGAGGGCAAGCATGACGAACGCGAAGACGAGCATGGATTCATATCGCGACATTTTGTGCGTCGTTACAATCTTCCAAAGGACTATGATCCCGACCAAGTTGTTTCAACCTTGTCGTCGGACGGTCTTTTAACAATTCAAATTCCGCCACCAGCCAAGTCTGATGAATCCAATGAACGCGTGATTCCCATCCAACATACGGGGCCGGCACACCTCTCCGTCAAGGATAACGAGAATGGGGAGAATGCAGAGGGTGGCGAAGATGAAGGTAAAGAAGAGTGAGTGAACTCTTCGAAGTGCACCATTAGACGGTGGGGAAAAGCTCTGACTTCCTTTATATGGAAGAGATTGATGGGTTGCAGAAAATTGCATTAACTTTTGTATTAGATACAATCCGTATACTCCTTGTTAGGACTGGATTATTTATAATAGACGAATATCAACGATTGCTTATTGATTTGAACTTTGATTAGATCAAATAAAGTACTTTAAAATGAATATAAGCGAGTTCTACTTAATTTTATTTGTTAGCAGTTATCGATTTTGCTTTCATCCTTAGTGTCGAAAGCGGTAACCAAAATTCAATTAAGAAGACTTGAGGTTTAATAATTCTTGGTCTATAAATAGAAATACATTAAATTGCAGTTGTAATAAATTAAGCGGGTCTTGTTAAATTTATAATGCGAAGCGTTGTATAATTCAACAATCAAATAAAATCAAAATAAATACGCAGAAATATTCAAACAACCTAAACTTAAATTTTGATAGAGGGACCAATCTATAACAAATATTTTGGAAGATATTGTGAATTTTGGTCAACTATTCGTTGTATATTTCAAAAATTAAGGTATTATCATGTTTTTCAGGACTATAGTATGGATCTTTATAAAGGTCCTCGAAGGTTGTGTGTCCGGTCGTTCGTTTTCCCGAAAATGCAAAGCTAATATCAAACTTTGTGGAATAATCAGCAATGTTAAGGTCCTGAAAGTTTTGGTACCAAAAGATTTGAAAGGAGTGAAAAGATGACCCTCAAGAAAATTTTTTACAAACGGAAGTCGATATGTGTATCAACTGAAGCGTGGTATTCATGGCAGGTGAATAAACTACGGTCAGAAAGCTGAGGGCAGGGTGAAGGTCTAAAAATGTATGTGCTCTCCATCAGCGACAAAATTAAAAAAAAAAAAACGAAGAACTAGTTCGTTTCGAATATAAGGGCAAAAAAACGTTAGAAGTTAAAAGTTCTTTAAATTTATTCCTGCAGAATTTGCACTCAGTTGAGTGAGTTTTTTTTAACTGAAGGCTACAATATACGTAAATGCAAAAATAAATAAAATAGTAAATATAATATAAAGGCAGGTAAATTTATGTGATTGAGTTATACGTCAATAGGTTATTCTTAATTGAGATCAATGAAGAGAAATGTGCAATAAAGATTTATGTGAGTGTTTGCTGTAGGGATGATTATCCTCCTGAGGAAGTATTCATGGCTAGAAGTACTGCCTGATGAATCTAGAACATTGATGGTGTTGGCAATCCGGCAAGTTTCCGCATGGTTTGATGCCTGACAAGACAACTCAATAACGCATAAAGTTTTGCGTCTATAAGAATTTCTGCAATTTATGTGTTTTCCGAGCGCCAAACCAAGTACTGAGCCCCATAATTCTGATTAGAAAATGAAAATCAACCTCATTAAGTTTGTTCTCATTCTTCATACTACACATTTGGCGTCGAAGCAAATAGTAAGACCTAGAAATTCCCCAAATTTACCTCCTTTATTTTGAATTGTTAGTGGGAGAACGAGGTATTACGATGGCCAATTAAAGTCTATCATTGAAAACCTAGCAAGCAACGGATTGATGCCTACAAAGTAGTGAAAAGTATAAGACAAGGATATCAGCCCAACACCATACTCTGTGAAGACGGCAACAATAGTATAAAGTAAAAATGGACTACATATTTCAAAGAGCTCCTTAACTCATCCCATAGCTCAACAGCATCGAAGACTGTCAAATATTTGATGAGTGGGTACACATTGGCCCCTCCAACAGTGGAAGAAATTAACTTTACCAGCAAAAATCGAAAAAAGCACCGGACGTTGATGCGATTCCAGCGGAATCAATAAAACATATCGGTACGGCTACGTTAAAGTTGATATGCAAGCTAATCCAGCACATCTGGGAACAAGAGCAGTTGCCGTATGAGTGTGGCAATAAATTATCAGCATCATATGTGAAAATTACAGAGGCATATCACTACTTTGTATATCCTACGAAATCCTTACTAAGGTACAAGAACGTAGATTGATGTCTTAGGCTCAAAAAATAATTGGGAAATATCAAGGTGTTTTTAGATCTGGATAGTCAACCATTGATTAACTATTTATAGTCAGGCAAATTCTTGGAAAGTCCTGTGAGTACAACACCAATTTATACCAAAACTTCGTAGATTTAAAACCACAATATTGACTAAGGACTACTGTACAAAATAATCCTTCTGTTTGGAATCCCAGCAAAACTGATCCACCTGATAAGAATGACAACAAACGAAGGAGTTTTGTCGGGGTGACTAGCTTTTCTTGTCAGAAGCAGCCCCGTTGTGAACAGGAGCGGCAGCTCCTGGCGAGAATAGCTGGTCATCCCTTTGAAACTGCTTAGCTTGTTGTTTTACTAGGTCAAAGTTAACTACACTCGGTAAGTTTCCATAATTTAGGCAGGGATGAGTGGTTCACTTGAGTCATTGAAAGCCTTGAGGTTGGACATTACCCTTGTAATTTAAGGACTTTCTTCAGGGAAAGTAACGTTTGTATTTTTAAATGTTTGTGTTCATCTCAATCCTCGATGTCTGCTGATTTTAACGAGACAAAAACGTTGAATCACTGGAGAGTAGCTTAATTGACACATAATAGAAAATTTTTAAAGATAATAAACAAGTTGAGTAGACTGAACTACGCTCGTGTCAGAAAGGTTTTGTACTTAACTCACGATATATCGATATATAGAAGGATTCAACTCAAGAAAAACTTTAATAACATGTACAACAAATATAATTTTGCTTTAAAAGAATAACCATTGTTACTCCATTTTAACTGGCCTAAATTTTGTTGCAATATTGCCAAAATCATTGACCGAGTCTTAAATGTCTTTTTGTTATATTATATGTTTGGAGAAAATACAATCAAAAGTGTAGAGTTTGGTTCGTGGGAAGCCCATGTAGTACAAAAACCATGTATGATTGTTTTAGTCGGAGAAAATCCAAACGGCAATAACTTCTGTACATTTTAAGCAAACATAGAATATAAGAACCTTCTAAAGGACTACTTAAATATCTGCTTTCATTCAATTCAATCATACTAATACAGTTTTACTGGCGATTATTAGCAGAATTTGATGAATTTCAACCTAAATCTCGTGCATTTTCCCTTTAAGACCTGTTTTGGAAAGATCTTAATAATACCTTTCACATGATATCCTATTTGACCAGCTTTAATTGAAATTTTTTTTTAAGGTTCACTCTTCTATATGGGGACACCTCCTTAAAACCCTTTGACAATTTTTATCACCCCAAAAATTTCCAGGAAACGAATTGGACTGGAAAAGATATTCAAGACATGAGATTGCACACAATATTCAAAAGTGGGAAACCTACTGGAAAACGAGAATTCGGAGTGGCCTTCATTCTGGATAGGGACGTCACGTTATTGATTTTAAGACAATAAACGAACGGTTGTGTGCGATCCGGATAAAAACGAAATTTTTAAAAATCTGGCTGATAAACGTTCACGCCCTGACCGAAAAAAGGACTAAGAAATAAAGGAAATATTGTATAATCACCTGAAAAACTAGTTGACTCATTGCCTACAAACGACACAAATATAATTCTGGGTGATTTCAACGCTAAGGTTGGCAATGAGCTATCTCATCGGGGAACGACTAGAGGATATAGCCTCCACGGTGAAACAAATGACAACATTCAGCGCCTGATTGAATTTGCATGTAGCAAAAATCTAGTCATACATTTGACTTGCTTCCCACATTCATAAAATGACCTGGCTATCACTAGATGGAAACACACAAATCCAGATCGATCATGTTCTGCTCCAACAACATTGGGCCTCGAGCATATTTGACGTCCGTACATGCCGAGGAGCCAATTGTAACTCGGATCATTACTTGATCAAATTAACCTATCAATGTCATATGTCAAAGGCATATTTGGCGAAGACCAGCCCGCTACAAAAGTTTGACATCGAAAGGCTCCAAACGGCATCTGTGGCCAAAAATCATCCCATCTTATCAGACACATCGTTAAAGCTGAGCAATGAGCTCTGGATGGAAGTGAAAACGGCTATAAGGACTGTGGCAGAACAGACAATCAGACATCAAGCCCGGCGCAAGAGAAATGATTGGTTCAATGATGAGTGCCACAATGCGTTGGACAAAAAGAATCAGGCATATAAAGATTACGTTGGTAGGAAAACCAGGACGAAGAGTGAACACTATAAAAACCTCAGAAGAGTAGCGAATAAGCTAATTAGGGTTAAGAAAAGAAAATACTATGACGACCAATTGAGAAATATAGATCTAAGCCTAGCTAGCAACAACATAAGACAAGCATACAAAGTAGTGAAAAGCCTGAAACGTGGTTATCAGCCCAAAACCACGCTCTGTCGTGATAACATCGGCAATATCATCGCTAATGAAACCAAGATGAAGGAAAGATGGGCATCATCTTTCAAGAACTTCCTTAATCCTCCGCACAGCTCCAGAACATCGGAGCCTATAGATGCCTGCGGAGAGCTTCTATCCCACAAACTCTGGATGAAGTTTGTTCCATCATCAAAGCCCAAGAGAATAATAAAGCACTGGGCATCAAAGAGATTCCTGTGGAGCTCATTAAATATGGTTGCAGTAGTGTTGATAAAGCTATTCACAAAGTCATTCAGCACATTTGGGACCAAAAACATATCCCAAAAGAGTGGAGTCAATCAATTATCCCTATCCACAAAAAAGGTGACAAGCTATAGTGCGAAACTACAAAATATTTTCTAAAATCTTAGAAAATCAAATCGGATCATACACCAACATAGACGCACACCAAATTTTCGTTGGCTTTAAGCAAGCATACGACAGTACTGCTCGTAACGTACTGTACCGAATAATGCTTTGCTTTGGCATCCTAGCCAAATTAGTCCGTCTTACAAAATGACAATGACGTTGACAACCTCCCAAGTTCGCATCAATAACCATCTCACCAATGCCTTTGATACAAATATCGGGCTAAAGCAAGGAGATAGGCTGGCCCCATTGCTATTCAATTTGGCTCTGGAGTACGTCATAAGGAAGCTACTTGTCGATACGCGAGGTACATTACTATTCAAGTTGAGCCAAGTAGAAGCCAATGCGGACAACATCAACATTTTGTCACGGTCATTAACAACTGCCAAAGATCTGTTCCTGAAACTCGACAGCGAAGCAAAACTAGTCGGGCTACAAATCAATGAAAATAAAACAACGCTCCTGACGCAAGTGAGGAAAAATACCTGAAGTACGCAAAATATCACACTTGGGGAATACAGTATCAAAAATGTGGGCTAATTTGTGTATTTAGGCGCCAAAATAACGAAAATGGGCAATGAAAGAGACGAAATACGCCGAAGAATACAGCTCGCAAATAAAATATTTTATTTAGTTTTGACGATCTTGAGGACCAGCTGCATACACAGGAAAACAAAGCTCCAAGTATACAAATCTATGATCAGACCTGTGTTATGCTATGGGTGTGAAACATGGACCCTCACGCCTTTGAGCGACGGGTCCTGAGGCGAATAATTGGAGCAAAGCTAGATGGGGACCAATGTTGAATTAAATACAACCATGATCTGTATGAAATTTTTGACGAGCTGGAGGTCTCAACGATTGTAAGACTAGAAGTCATACCTCCCGATCTTTCCACAAAGTTTCATGGCTGTAGCTACTACAGTTTTGAAGAAAAACTTGTGTGACATACAGACAGACGGACGGACTGACGGACTGACGGATAAAGGTACTGATTTCAATAGGGTTTTTATTTTGGTACAAAACCCTAAAAATGATTAGAATTTCTTGTAGAGTAGAGTACAGGAAATAACTGTTTTGTAGTGCAGCTTCGTGACGCGATAAAGAATCCCGCAAATAGCTAGACGGCAAGCATGCTACGTGGCTATAAAGCCAAGCTAGTATGCTGAGCTTGGTCTTCTTTAGAACTCACTGTCTCTTATGTCAAAACATTGGCATCTGTGCCCTGCACGCAATTAAATACTCCAATCTGAAAATACTACAAATGTCCACGGGGCTGCTCTCGACGAGAAAAGTAGGTAACCCAGTCAAACTGCTTAGTTTGGTATTTAACTATGTTATAACCATCTACACCCGTCAAGTTTCTATCATTTGGTGGGATGAGTGGTTCCCTTTAGCCACTTTAACATAACTTTACTTGACATCCCCCTTGTAATTTAACGACCTACTTTAGAGAAGGAACGCAGAATTTTTTGCTCCGTCCTAGCTCGACTAGCCTCGACAAACCTAACATTAGGATTGTTGGTTTTGCGAACTCACATTTAGAGGATATTTTATCTTTTTATCGGTGGCCCATCTATATATGTGATATATGATTGGGATACCGTCAGAATAAAAAACATATTGATTCATGTCCAAATATACGAATGCTTTTGAAGGAACGAAGCCAGTGGCGAAGGAGTCTCGATATCTGTCTGTAGAGTGGAATAGTTGTGAAATCCAGGGAAGCATATTTTTTCCCACAGTTACAGATCTTGTGATATGATTCCGAAGAAGTTTCAATATGAAGATATCGACTCTCGTCACTTTACTATGTGATAATTGTTTCTGTTCGATATATAGTGTTTCTAATCCGTGTCAGGCTCTTAATCTTTCACTAGCCTCAGTAGTCTGGTTGTACAAGACCTGTTGTAATATATATTGTAACTTTGAACGTTTGATCAATGTATTTGGAATTAAAGGTCTTGATTACTTTTTGTGCTTCACTGAACATGATTTGAAATGTTCAGTATAGTACAGATACTGATCAAGATGAACACCGAGGTATCAAACACAGGAATTATGTGTGACCCATTCTAAACTACCCTCACCAGCCAGAATGCGGAAATTCTTCCAATTACATTTCAGGTTTTGACTGGTCTCCTGCAGCGTTGTCCAAAAAAACAAAATTGTTTCGCATTTCTGCGCATTGATTTTCATTCGCTAATTGCCGACATCTTTAAACATTTTTTGTAGGTTGCTCTGAACTATTGTAGCCTTTCGGTCTGCCATATAAATGATTAGACCATCAGCAAACGCTACCGCTGATCGCATTGGTGATATGTTTAAATCAAAGCCAACACAAATCTGTGATAAGATTTGTACTTTACTATGGATGTGAGACGTAGACCATATTGTTTCGATGCTTAATTTTGGGAACTACTTTTTCAATCGTTTTAAATGTCAGGTTCTCTAACTTCAACAAATAGAGATCTATTTAATCATTAGTTGAACTCCTGTCATAAGGAATTGCTGGGCAAGAGTTGCCCTCATCAGAAGCTGGACGTTACTTCTGATAATCCCCTGGGAAACTCTCCGCAATCCAGTTTGTTTTTTAATTCAACCTATGATTTTCATTTCTGACTGGAATGGGAAAGAGATTATTCTTTTGATGATATGTTTCCATTACTTACTTTGCTCACTTTGTTTTTTTGCATATACTACAAGTATATTTCATTACCTATTTTGTAATTGAATTCATGGACCTGTCAAATAGCGTATTTATTAAATTAATTACAATTGCGTAATGGTTGCTATCATAAGGAAGCACCTGGACTTTTTGTTGAGTTAGTCAGTGTATTCAAATCAGCAATGCAAAGGCTCAAATATGAATCTGCCAAAGGGTTCGTTGGGAAGTTTAACTTGTATAGATTACATATGTATTTAAATAGGTTCTCTGTAATCCAGGAATTTACCTCTTTTATTATTATTGGCCATGCATGAGTATGTCGAGCATTCAAATCACCTGAGAGAATATAATAACTATCCAGCCTTTTTAATTCGAGTATTTCAAACAAGAAATCGAGCTCCTCATTGAATTTGAGAATGATTCATCCAGGAGCATATGTAGAGATATCAAAGAGTTAATCCCCACCTTGCAGTGAAATTTTGACAGTAAACACTTCAAGAGATTCAAAATTTGTGAATTAATTTTCTTATCAATAAGCTCCTACCTCCCTCATCTCATTTTGGCTTATCGTTTCTTATGAATTTAAAATATTTGAACGTTATTCATCATCATCTCTGGCATGACAGCCGAAGCCGGGTCTTGGCCTCCCGGATTAATTTGCTCTAATCATTACTGTTTTGTGACC
Organism: Odontomyia ornata; assembly: GCA_963969285.1. Lineage (NCBI taxonomy): Eukaryota > Metazoa > Arthropoda > Insecta > Diptera > Stratiomyidae > Odontomyia > Odontomyia ornata. The sequence goes on from OZ017741.1 coordinate 206,613,390, forward strand.
TCATTTGCCAGTTGATCACTCTCAACGAAAATCAGCTGTCAGCTTCTATGAACCCTCCCTTCGAGGCCTCGAGCTTTCTCCTGAACATCTACCTTGTGCACTACCCTCTGCTGTTTTTTGGGTAGTCGGTTTTCTTTCATTCTTTCAACATGGCGCGCCTACTGCAATTTGCGTAACTTTACGCAAGCAGATACAGGTGGTTCTCCAAAAAGCTTATACAACTCAGCGTTATAAATTAACAAATACCTTAAAATAAATTTGATTTGAATAAGTTTTTTACTGTTGCCTTTTTTCATCATGGTATATTACTATGCAGATATTAATTTAGTTTAAATTTTTGTGCCTTCTTTAGCTATATAAATATTGTGAATGGATGATGTAATCTCCACTCTGCCCCTTGCTTCATTAGGCCGTAGATTCCTCGAAGCACTTTGCATTTCAATATGTCTATTGCTTTTTCGGATTCGTTTGTCAGGATCCATATTTTACTTTTATATAAGAGCACAGGTTTGACTAGTGATTTATATATACGGAGCTTGTTTTGCATGTGCACAACTCTGGATCTTAGAATGGGAAGTATGAAGTAATAGGCTTTATTTGCGGCGTTTATGTGGCGCCCACTCTCGTACTTTTCGATGCCCTTCTATTCAGGTTGGCTCTAAAATAAAGAAAATTATCCACACGTTCAAAGTTATAGTCTCCTACGGTCAGGTTTTGTTAGACTGGAGTGTTCTTCTTCATTTGAGTCATGAATTTAGTTTTAGTTTCATTAACTCGTAGGCCAATTTGGTTTGCTTCAGATTCTAGGCTCAGGAATGCTCCTTTGGCATCAGAGATTGAACGTACCATAATAATGACGTCATCAGCATATGCCACCAATTATGAGGACTTGAATATTAGTGGACCAGAAGTTTCAGGTGATGTCTTCCTGATGATGTGTGCCAATGCAATATTAAAGAGCGCTGGGGTAAGCCCATTCCTTTGTTTTAAGGCTGATTCTATTATGAAGCTCTGTTTAGGATCATGACTTTGTCCTTGCGATCTAGTTATGTTGGGACGATAAAATCAAGCAGTATTTTGTACAGCACATTTCTGTCAACACTAGCATATGCTTGCTTGAAGTCTATAAAGAGTTGGTGCATATCGATGTTATATTCCTAGAACTTCTCTAGCACCTGCTTAACTGAGAATATTTCGTCCATTGTAGACCATCAGTATCAGTGGAAAACACTGATACTCTCCTATAATACTCTAATACTCTCATAGCAGGGTTTTAATTTTCTTTCTATGATTAGGGGGAGCACTTTATAAGACATACACAGGAAAGTGATGCCTCAGCAATTTTCACACCTTAATTTGTCCCCCTTGTTGTGCATAGGACGTATTATACTTTTCACCAGTTTGAATTGTATAAAATTGCGTTTTTCCTAGGCAAACTGCTTGCGGAACCTTCACGAAAAGGACAATGGGAGATGAATACTATTCGCAATCAATATTTAACTTAAACATCGATTGAATATTCTACGAGTATATACTTTTCTATCTACCATTGAAGAGAATTTTAAAATTTTCGCATGGTTCCGATGACTTCTACAATGTTATTCTTGCATTCCTTAAATTTATAACAGTTTCCATATCTGATTGTAGAAAAAAAATATTGCAAACATGAGGACAGTAGAATTCAAATTAAAGATATTAATCCCTTCATCAATACGAATGCATGTATGGAAGTGAAATCGATTGCGAAAATAGCAAGTGAAAAATCAAAAAATGAGAATCCTTATGAGGTGATACGAATGCCACCGAAAAAAAGAAAAAAAGGCACATTGTGCCAACACCTGTTACCATTGCCTTGCCATTTGCACCAAATATTGGATGTTGTATTGACTTCAACGGTGTTTCACTGGATAATTTAACTTCACCTTAACATCTAGCAGAAAAACTAGGTGTTTCACTACCGGCCGCATTTAAAGGAACAGCATAAAAAAATTTCGACGTTCACTATCGGTTATAAGCGAAGAAACTATCGATATCGGAAAGGAATTGGATTGTTATCAATTCGAGTTAGAGAAAAGCATAAATGAAAATCAAAACAAAGAAACCAGCTTTTGCTATTGCAAATACAAACATTAAACTCAACGAAGGAACTTTAACAGAAGATCAAGAAGCTAGATCCTCAATATTAATAAATATAACCAATATAAAATAAAACGCAAAATATTTAATTATTTATCAATATCACACGGAGCCAAATCTGGTGAATACGGTGGTTCATCGATGGTATTTATTGCGTTTTTGGCTTTAAATTCGGTCAGAATAAAAAAAACCCACAAAATCACAAAAATCGTGACGCACTACTTAGGTGTATCGACTTAAGCAGCTGTAGTAAACAAACTGGTTGATAAATCGTGTTCATATTTGGCATAGTAATTAAAACCGGTCCTACCAACTTAACAAAATACATTTTTCTGACATATAATTTACCCGGATAATTCAAATTACAATTTCCGGGTACTTCGTTGTCACCATGTAAATATTTAAACTGGTGAAAAATCGCCAGCATCCATCCCAACCCTACCGGTTGTGAATGTTCTGACAACCAGTACAGAAACTAGTGATGCCGATGAGTTTTGATGATGAAATCGACTTTAAGGAGCCAGCTCCATTTGTACGTTGTTATCGTAAGCCAGACTTGCGACGTATTCGATCATCAGAAATTGATCATATACAAAACAATTTCAATGATGACAATCGTCATAAAAATAAAATTTTTAATTTAATCCATAAAAGTATTTGAAAAATCATGCATCCTCATTCACACAATAAAAAGAATGATGTCAACACTGCAAGGCAGTATGAGACGTTAAAATAATACAAATGAATCAATTGATAATAAACATTATCTCAAAACCGTTTCTACTGAAGAATTAAATCATCTTGATGTATCAATTATAGATACAACTGAAAAATAAAGAGTGCTTGAAGTTGTTGGTGAAATCGATATCGAAAGTGGAAAAACTGAATATCCCTTTTCATTCCGTAAAAATTTACGAAAATCAACGTGTGATATTCGGAATAAAATTGAATAAAGAAAAATAAAACGAGTTGGGAAGATCCCGTTCCGATGCGAGAATAAGAAAAAAGGTTGGTCTCGTCAACGACGAGTAGCTTTGCGCTTGGCGATAATGGAGAGTAGCAAGTTGGTCGCGGAAGTTTCCTACATCCTCCCTTGCAGGTGAAATTTGTGTGCTAGTCAGTTGCCTTCGATAAAAAATCGCAAAACATCCGGAATGTCTGAACGGAAAGTTGATAAGGCAAAATCAGCGGAACAAGCGGAGAGCTATGATAAGATGGTGAAGGTCGTGTGTCCCATGTAAACACCCGTGATAGAATTTCGAAGTGAAAACTCAGAAAGTTAATTTTTTGGTTTAAGCATAATTCAGACCAGTGATTTGTGAAAATAACCTTTCTGTTTATCCATGTGCTCACAGTGGAAGAGTTTAAAATAAGCCGGTTGAGTCTAATGGGATTTACGGTTAAATGTAACATGGTGCGATAATGGCGCTAATACAATATGCAAAATTTTAAGATTGCATTCGATTCCCGTTGCCCTATTAAGTTTGAAACCTAGTTGTCGTCAATTTGTCAACAAACATTCTAGGTCGCGTGCTGAATTCATTCTGACGTTTTGTCCCTACAGCTGGTAAATGTGTGAGCATCTGAGTGTATAAATGGCACACATATCGTTCGAATGTGTACGCACGCCAATTTACAATAGCTTACAAACTATCACGTCTTTCATTGAGCGCGAAGAAGACCTGTTAAATATCCGCGGGAAAGTTGTAAAAATTATCTTGCGTGATTCATGCTAAATTTGAGTATCTTGTGGCCACTCAGCTAAGCATATCAAATTGATACTGTCACAAGCAATGCTTGATCATATTCCAAAGCAACTTCAATCACATATAGCGCTTGTTAGTTTCTATGTGCCAGCTAAACAGCAAATGAAAGTGCTTGTTTCGACTGCTGATTGTCGGTTGTTTGAAGTTAAACAGAAAGAAATTATTTGCGAACTTGATTCAAGCAAGTCTATCTTAGATAACTCAAATTTACCTCGATATTCATTCGACGCATAGAATCTGAGAATGAAATCATTCAATTTGGTGTCTGATAAATTATTCTTACTGAAGGGACTTTAAATAGATTGAAGCTAATCAAAAAAACAAATCCGTTGAACGTTTTGATTTTGTTGACAAGGAAAGTTACAACCAACCAACATCTTGCATGCCGATAACAGCCAACTAATAATAATAATAATTAGCATTAGAGCGATGTAAATTAAAGATTCCAGCCACTCTTACCCCCCTCTTTGTAGTATTTTTTTTTGTTAATGGATGAAATAATAAAAAAAAAAAACAAAAAATTAATGAGTAAATGAACCATTAAGTTCAGTCTTTTCATTTGGATCCACGACCCGGTATAGGACCCGCCACATTGGCTGGCCTCTCCGCTCATGAGTTAGCTCTCCCCCTTTTTCTGCGGTTATAGGTGCTCTCGCAGGGATGCTTGGCCTTCCACACCCGATATGGGCCAAGGCATCCGATTTTGGATGTCGATCCGGTTAGGAGGAGTACATGGGGGACGCCACCACTTGGATGCTCCACTCTTATTTGTGGGTCATGTCCGTCCTCAACACGGACGAAACCGTCGGTTATTCGTCGCCCTTTCGGTAGTTTGCGTCGGCCATTGGCACATTTTTCAATTGTCAATCGGTTTTGCATTTTACTCCGGTCACCCGATAAATTGTCAGTGCGAAAAGTATTTTTGTAGTGGGCCCCTGTGCTGTGGGGAAAAAACCCGACCCACGATACCGCAAACCTAGCTTACCAGCGGACTTACGCGTTCCCAGACAAGGTGATTTCCAGCGTAGCACTAATTTTGCTCGCTGAGGCAGCAGAACACCACTGCAGACCTTAACGGACATTGAACAGCCATTAAAAACACTACAGTGCTTCATGGTAAAATTGTTTGGAAACAATGCTTTTAGCCCAAAGTTTTTTTCGTTTGTGGCATGGCTGTTAGCTTCTTCTGGTTTGTTGAAAATCAATTTTATTCTCTTGAATCCTATAAGTTTGATATCTCTTAAATATTTTTGATGGCTAGACTTTTATTAAGTGAGAAAAAGCTAATAGATATGAATCTAGTGTTTTCTTTTGTTTTTTCATTTATTTGGTCCATTAAAACAAAGAAATTTTTCCTTTAGTAATTTCTGTCGTTAAGGCTGATGTAGGAGTTGGTGGAACCAGCATTTTTGGTTGAATTGTCGTTGATGTCGTCCATGTAGTTTCTTAGTACTTACTATTATGTTCTTTGGTGGCATCGTATTCGCCATTTTGGCAGTCATTAAATTTTCTATTTCTTCCATGGGAGTGTTGAGGTTATGAGATGAGTTCGTGTGGACTGTTTCTTCGGAGCTGTTTGTATTTGATGGATTTTCAACGTTGGTCGGGTTCTTATTTATTTCAGTTGCCGAAACATTTATGGGTTCACTTTTTTTGTCTCTATTGCTGAGTTTCAAGTTATGTTTGGCCCATGTGCTCTCTTCTTTATTGTTAAGTTTAATTTTTTTGTTTCCGTTTCTTGTTTTTTTCCTAATATTTATTTCTTTTCTTTCTCCTGGGTTGGGCAGGACTTTGTTTTTCGTTGAATTTTCATTCATTTTGTAAAGAAAACCAAAAGAGTTGTTTTACTTGCTTAAAATTCGAATGTGCTTACAATATTTCAAGGCTATGTTTAATACAGTTAGGATAAAACAGAAAAGCAAAACTATGGATTATCTGGATGGTATGCCAGATAAATCAATATAGGTTGCAATTAAAGTTAGGTTTATTAAATTGTTGAAAATTGCGAATTTGCTACCAGCTAAAGTCAAAGTCAAAGTCAAGAGCGCTTTATTTAAAACTAATCGTTATAAATTTTAAAAGAATATAAAGTAAAATCCAAGCAATAACAATAAAAAACTTAATGGCCCAAATGGCTCTCTAAATTTGTACGTTATCATTAAACACATTTAAAAAAAAAACAAACTATAGCAAATTCAAATCAATGAAGATTCTTACCTATTTTTACAATTCAATTGGAAAAAGGAGAAAAAACCAACCAACACTATCCTAAAATTATTTATCTTCTTAACACTACAGTGAACTTTGATCCTACACCTAATATGTTTTAACTTAATTCTAATAAATGCAATCAAAAACTTTATCTTATACTATAAAAAATCTATAACAATGTTCTTAACCTAAGCGTTAAACCTTATCTCTAACGTAATATAATAAACATAATATAAACCTAACCTATACCTAATTTTTAACAAAAATAAACAACAACACTAAATGTAGCAATAATGAGCTGAAACTCAAAAACTCAATAACGAAAAACACCAAAACTGAAAATACACACGAATAATTTAGACATTGTCATTCAGCCACCAATACCTAGATTGCCCCGTCTCAACTCGATCAGCTTCAACGGATCTAGCAAATGAGTATCTCCATTGGAATTGTTGGTCTCGTGAACTCAAATTCGGAGGATATTTTATCTTCTTATCGGTGGCCCGTCGATATATGTGATATATGATTGGGACGCCGTCAGAATCAAAAACATATCGATTCATGTCCAAATACACGAATGCTTCTGAAGGAATGAAGCCAGTAGCGAGGCAAGTCGCTATATACCCGTCTGTAGGGTGGAACGGCTGTGAAATCCAAGGGTTTTCACTCACAGTCACAGATCTTGCGATATGATTCCGAAGAAGCTTCAATATGAAGATATGGACTCTAGTCACTTCAGCAGTTTGATAAATTTTTCTATTCGATATATAATGTTTCCAATCCGTCTCAGGCTTTCTGTACAAACCAGTACATGCACGAAGACATTTCCTTTCGAAAACTCTTAATTTTTCCATAGTACTAGCGCTCTGGTTGTACCAGATATGACATCCATATGTCAAAACTGGTCTAACCAGTGTCTTGTAACAGATAATTTTGACCTTTTGATCAATGTATCTGGAATGAAAGAGCTTTCGAACGGCCATGACTACTTTTAGTGCCTTACTGAGCACGATTTTCACATGTTCAGTAAAGTACAGATACTGATCGAGATGAACACCGAGGTATCGAGCACAGGATATATGTGGAACCCGTTCAAGACTACCCTCAGCAGCCATGATGTGGAAATCTTTCCAACTACGTTTCAGGTCTTGACTGACCCCCTGCAGAGTTGTCCGAAACAAGATTGTATCACACTTCTGCGCATTGATTTTCATTCGCCAATTGTCAGTGTACAGCTGTACATCATTGAACATTTTTTGTAGATTGCTCTGAACTATTGTAGCTTTTCGGTCTGCCGTATAGATGATCAGATCATCAGCAAACGCTACCAATGATCGCGTTGGCGAGACGTTAAAATCAAAGCCGTTCAATGGCTTGCGAATAAAGATTGAGAAGAGCAGAGGCGCAGTAACTGTTCCCTGCGGTAGACCATTCAAGACCTTGAATTCGCGCATTGTTGTCAGATTTCCATCAGTTACAACAAACGATTTCCCGTATAACATATTGCACATCATGGCGACAATGTGTCTGGGGAACTTGTCCTGAAGGAGTTTAAAAATTAGTCCATCTAACCACACCGTTTCGAAGGCTTTCTCCATATCAATGAGACATGCTCCAACACATTGTCTATTATTTAGATTCCAACAGATGTCTGAGGTTACTTTCGTTATTGCATGTGTGGTCGAATGCCTGGCACGAAAATCAAATTGGCAATTCGGCATCAACTCGGTCTCCTCAATGTGGGCGTTTAATGGTCTGTTGAGTATCACTTCAAACACCTTGCTGATGTTAGGCAGCAAGCTGATTGGGCGATAGCTTTTGGGGCATGAAGATTCTTTTCCTTTCTTCAAGATCGGAAATACCTTAGCCTTTTTCCACTCATTTGGGAAATATGAATTGCTCAGCATGTTGTTGAACAATATGCAATAGTTCCTAATAGCAACCTCAGGCAAATGTCGGAGAACTACATTTGGGATACCATCAGTACCACATTATTTCTTGTTGTTTATCCTGCGAAATATGAAACACAAGTCTTCATAGCTGACAAAATAATCAATAAGATTCAAGCTTGATATGAGGTCAGATGTTAATGTTTCATTGAAATGAAGAATTGATTGGCCGTTCAGGCTTGATTTGAAGTCGGAAACTTTTGCTTCAACGACCTCTGAAAACATTTCATTCTCTCTCTCAGGGTTTGGTAGATGAACCAATTCAAAATGTGTTCCAATCAGGGCAAGTTTATCCAATCCTTCACAAATAATCCTGTTTCCATTTCTATCCGGAGTTGTACTATCAATTTCGATACCAGCCCTATCGAGAAGATTTATCTCATCACTAGTGACTTCAAGATTCGATACCTTCACTCGAGACTTCTTGCGGGTCCTGTGGGCTAATACCCCTCAATTTTTCCGCCCATTGATTGCTGACCTCACTCCTGAACTATGACCAGACTAAGTTCCGGACATTCTTCAGATGTAATTTCAACAAAGCCAACGAGGGATGGTTGTAATCCAAAAATCGTCGATAAATATTGTTGACGCGTTTGAGAAGAAGGCTTTTCAATCTTTTCAACCTTGTGATGGTTGGTGTTTCATATCCTTCCTTATTGTTTCGATGTTTAATCTTGGGAACTACTTTCTCAATCGTTTCCAACGTCAGCTTCTCTAACTTCGACAAATAGACATCTATTTCATTTGCTACCAGCTAATGTCTGCATACGAGGGAGTGAATGGGAACCTAAAACGAAAATTCGTGTTACATATAACATATCCGCCTTCTCTCCATTTGCATTATGGGGTATTAAATTACAATTCGTTAGTCATACGTAAGTAATCGAACATATCAAGCCACACAGATAATGGAGACTAAAATCGATGACACTTCAAATCTGTCATTTCCTCGTTGGGTGATTCTTCAAAGAAAAACGTCAAAATGACTTTTGCTTAAAAAGACAATGAATTTATATCTTTCACCAAAATGAACCTGGAGGTATGAAATATTTAACTGGAAAAATTCGGAACTTTAGGCTATTCCACCATCATTAAAAGTCCAAAGTGAATATCTAGCCCATAGAATCCTTTTTATTAAGCAAAAAAATACTGGTTATTTTGTATCTTTAGGCTTTATTAAATTTGAATAAATACATACATAACTAATTATCACTTTTCAATGGAATAGAAATCTATGCTAGATGGAACATGGCTTCTGGGAACGTGAATTAAATCATCAAATGTAGGTATTCGGTGAAATGCTAATATGACTGAGATCCCGCTACTCTAACGTTGCTTATTCCTCCTTAGTACCGTTCCTTTCCGATTCAGTTGCTGAGTTTTCTTTTACAGAAAGATGTGCTGGTCCGGTCTGCTGAATCTGGATAACTCTTTCATTTGAGCCCTCTACCTTTGGTGGTAGAGGAGCTTTAATTGTAAGGACCCCGTCCGACGAAAGCGTGGAAACCACAGTGTTGGGGTCATAGCCTTTTGGAAGTGGATAGCGACGTTTGAAATATCTTGAAATATATCCATGCTCGTCCTCACGCTCCTCATGCTTGCCTTCGACCTCCACATAATTGTCCACTGTCTTTACTGTGAGTTCACTTGGCTTGAATTGTTGGACGTCCATGCAAACCTGGAATCCATCCTTTCCTACAGTTGAAACTGGACTTTCATTCTGGGGTTGACGTCTTTGAACAAGGTACCGTTGAGGAATTGTTAGAGACAATGCCGGATGGTAATGATAACGCCGCTGCGGATACGTATACGCAAAATCGTCGTCGTACACTCGTGTTGACAAATTATCCAATTCTTGGGCTAAATTCAACAACAATGGAAGAGTCATCTTCACACGGATTTTTTTACTTGTTACTTAATGAAAAACTTTAAACTTGAACGAATCTTGCTTGTGTAGTGCAACGTACGAAACTTCGTCACGATTTTACTGATACCGGCAATGTTCCAGTTTCGCGCTTATATACGAGAGAGCTCTATTCGAGAAAATTCCAGGTGATTCTGTGAGAAATGAGCTCATGTCTATGGAACATTCCCGAGCACAAACATACGCTCCTTCCAATACAAATTCCAATAAGAAAGGGGAAAGCAGTACTTGTTGAAGAGAATTTAATTCTCTCGTAAGAGAATACCAAGTGAACCCATTTAAATGTTTTGCAGTACGTACATATATTCCTATGATTAATTTTTAGAAGTTTTGTAATAGCTTTATAATATTTATGATAAGATTAATTTACTTTTAATTTGGAGAAAAAACTACACCATCCTACCGTTTTGTAAAGCATTCGCTGTTTCTTACGAGCGAAAATTCGCCAGCAAGAGAGATTGGGTGGGACGGATTTTTATTAAGACGCTAGAGAAACAGTATTTGCACCTCTTAGCAATTGTGTCTAATTGCGGATCAGATAAATCCAATAAACAAAAGAGTATCGAACAAATTAATTTATATGCAGTTCCTTCTGAACTGGGACACAAATGAAATAATGGCAGAAAATATCTAAGCTAAAAGAAAAAACTAAATTACTTTGACTCAGCTTATACTCGTTATAAAAACATATTTCTGTAGTTAAAATCTTAACATGTTGTAAACGTGATTTAGTACACTTGTTCGGCTTTTTCTAAAAGATTTTAAATGAATTAGAATCAATTTCAGAATTTTGAAAAAATTGGTTGTCTAATATTTTTATAACATGTGAACAAGGTGAATGGTTTACGATAGTACTCTTATTACAAAATATTAATTCATTGCACAAACTATAAATTTATTATTATTTTATACTTTGCGTGGTTTTCTAGAGAATTCATCAACAAATTCATCATATCCATTCTAAAGATTTGTAGCCACGTTATCTGGTTTCATTGCTTGGTGCAGTTTATTTCTTTGACTTTGCAGAACTTTAAGATTGCTGTCCAGCCGGAGCTAAGCAAAATTGCTTTTGTTTGTTATTAACCGACTTTCATTAAAAAGAAAGTTATCAGATCCATACGTATTTATTTATTTTTGCGTTTTCAGGGTTTTGTACTAAAATACAAAACCCTATTGCAATCACAACCTGTGACCGTCCGTCCGTCCGTCTGTATGTTACAGCACTTTTTCTCCGAAACTATAGAGGCTACAGCCATGAAACTTTGTGGAAAGGTCAGAAGTGGTGACTTCTTTGAAAATTTGTGGGGAAATTTTTTTCAAAAGGGTTTAAGGGGGTCTCCCCAAATAGGGGGTGACCCTTAAAATTGTTTTTTTCACTATTGGTAGTCGAGTAGGGTGTCATTGGGAAGGTCTCAATGAGATCTTTTCAAAAGAAGTCTTAAAATTGCGTTGTCAGTCCCGTGGGGGGCAAGGGAAGGAGAATAACCTTTAAGTGTACCTGCTCTCGCGATTGAACACCTTTCATCCGAAAAATCTAAAAAGCCATGAGTGCAGGCCTTTATGAGTACAACAACAACAACAATAAATACGTGAGGAGTCGAAGTTCACTCAACTTTGTTAGTAATAGTATGATTTATCGATTTTACGTTTTCTCGAATAAAACCTTAATTCAATAAAATTCAGTACACAGATGACTATTTATAAGGTTGACTTGTCCTGCAAGTTTCACAAAGATCGAATGGTATTTAACGAAGTTATAGCGATTTGAACTCTCCTCTGTTACTATGGAACAATATGCGCTGTATTACTATGGAAACATATGGCTATGGAACAATATGCGCTCTTTACCGACTGAGACACTACAGGTTTGTTGGGATTTGCATGAAAGTTTGAGGAATGTCAGGTAACATGAATATCTTTGAGAATTGGTTCAGCTAGTGATATCAGTAATCGTTAAACAAAATGGTGGCTGTTTTAAATGTGAAGATTGAATAATTTTGCGTTATTTTTCCCCAACTTCAACGTATGAGGTGCATGCTTTTAACACTTTATTCAATTGTGTGTACCTCCAATTCATGCTCATAGGTGAAAAAAGTCGGTGAGACAGGAGAGAGCTCCTAACAAAAGGGGCTTGTAACTATTCTAGGATTTGAAAAAATAGCCCGTGAATCGATGATTACAGCACAGGGGAGTGGCGCTGAAAAAAAAGTTCATCAAAGGTAGCCGATATGAGTATCAAATGAAAGTTCTTTATGAGAGCTTTTCAAAACAGTTCTTAAACTGTCAGTTTTTGCTTCAGTGGGGGCACAGAGGCGGGAATACGCAAGCCCTCGCGATTGGACACCTGTGATCTAAAAAATCTGAAAAAATTATCAAGGGAGATATTTATGGCTATTACAATAACAAATACTTCAGAAGTCAAAATTCGTTCAACTTTGTTAATAATATTATGATCTTCAAATTGAACATTTTCCCCAATAAAATCGTATGGATGCTTTTAAACGCAACAAAACTCGGTATTTGAGTAGCTTTACACAAGATCCTAATACTCTGTAAGTTTGATGAAATTCGTTTCATATTCACGGAAGTTATATCCATTTGAAATTTTTCCAATTACAACAACATAAACACACTATTTTGGTATTTTAAGGGCTTTCGATCGAATCAAATACTGCAGTTTTGATTTGATCCTCTTAAAATTTTCAAATAAGATCGATGACATAAATGCTTTTGTGATTTCATGATTTGAGTGATTTGTGTTGGTTGAAAATGGAGAAACAATGGATTTTCTTTTAAACGAGCAAATCTCTTTGACGTGCTTCTTGATTTTATTCGTTGCTGGTGATTGCATTTTGTAAGTTGAGTACAAAACCCTTCTGACATGAGAGTAGGTCTATCTACCCAACTTGTTTACTGTATGTTAACGTTTATCTTTTGAACGCGGGTGGATAAAGTAATTCTGTTTTCAACAAACTGCTAAGCTTGCTTGTCATGAGGCTCCATGTGAAATACATTTAAATAGAGTGACGGTAAAAGACAAAATCGGTTAAACAGACTTCAATTTTTCGACTTTGATAACGATTTCTCTTCACTGAAAGTCGGCCTGTGAGTGGGTTCCATTTATTGAGGTTGCATAATGTAAGGTAACATATAAAGGTGTAATACATTCAATTTTGGTGGCAATTTATTAACTTTTCTTGTGGATATTAACACTCATACATGGCAAAAATGGCAAGAAAATAGCATATTTTGAACTTTCGCTATAAACTACAAGTTGTTTTTGAACGTCGATAGAGAGTTGAATTCTTTTTTCAGCAGATTGTTGGGTTTGTTTTAGGTAAAGGTTTCATGCAAAAAATATCTTAATCAGACAATAGAAAAGATCAATGTATGTTTTCGAATTTTAGCGCCAATCTATCTTCTTTCAATGCATGGGTGAATTTGAACTATCAAGGATGTATATTGTAGCTAATTAATTTTTGTTGATTCTGTGAGAATTCAATGGTTTTCCAATAAGGGGCATCACTGATATTTACAGTACCACTTAGAAATTTCGATCCAAAGATAACAGTAAAGTGTGCTTTTATCTAAAACACATTCGATTCTTTAGTCTTTTTTAATACCTTATTCCCTAAAAATTTGCGTTTAGGGTATAGGATGGATGTATCCAACCTTTCAAAATAACGGAGGTTGATCCATCCGTTAAAAACAATATTTGACTCTCCTGAGATTGCTTTGAATATTTTTATGAGTAAGAATAAGTTCACTATTGACACTGAAATTAAAGTTGGACCTGGTCAGATGGAAATTTAGAGAAATTATCTTAGGGAATTACGGACGGAACTTCAAGGAAGAATCGAAAAGAGGGAAGAAAATTTAACCATAACATATCTAAATGGTGTATCAACTATTTGTGGTCGTAAAATTCAGAGCTTAAGAAGAACTTAATTTATAGCGTCTTCTTCCAGAAATTGATTGTGTGATCCACTTAATCATAAACAACAAACTAATCCGTCAAAAGTATTAAACAAAAATATTTCAAGCAAAATATATGGTTATTATCAAAATGTGAATGGCCTTAGATCAAAAGTTATAGATTTACAATGCAATGTCAATACTTGTTCCTATGATTTCTAACTTCATGTTGAAACGAATATTTCAGAAGAATTCATACTGGGGAGCTTGGCATGAAGAATTACGAAGTCTATAGGTGTGACTATTCCACTCAAAATAACCCACATGGTAAATCTCGAGGTAGTGGAGTACTAATTGCAGTTTACAACATAATACATTCACATAGTATTGGCCATCAACCTAGCCTCCGGAAAAAAACCAAACATAAGCCGAAGAGCAAACCATAAGTCTTCGGTAGCAGGTAGGTAAGTAAATACTGTCGCAAGGCAGAGCGTATAAACTATCAAGCAAATTCACATATAACGAATTCCCAACCTAACGGTACTCAACCTCCAAAGACCAATTTGAGTATGTATAAGCGTTCGCAAATGCTTTCATGGGGAGATGTAAGAAAGAGATTTGTAGGTAATCGGGCAGTCGCCTAAGCAAACTGCACGAAAACAACCATAATGCTGATCCGAATTTCAATTGCAAATTTAAAATAATATTAATCATTTAAATTTGCAATTGAAATCTGGACACAACAACTCCCTTTACAACGGAGCTTATCTACGAATTGCACTTCCGGAATGCAATGGAAAGTAGATGGAAGGCTCATCAACTGCCGTTGTGAGGAGTCCCGCAAGACAACGACCAACAACAATGAGGGAGTCGGAACCAAGCAACCGCGTGAGAGTGAAGTGTCTCAGGATACCAGTTTAGGGTGAAATTTGTTCGAACATTCCTTAAAAATCTGAAAAGTTTACTTGTGTGGTTTGAAATTAACGACTTCTACATAAGGAAAGTAACATCTGTCAGAAAAATTGAAAAATTCGCATAATTTCATTGAATGCCGAAAACATCAGAATCCGTCTTGGATGCTAACCGATAACAACGTTAGCATCCAAGACAAATGCAAAATTAAATTAATAATCGTTGCATTGATTTGTCTCTTCAATAAATTTTCTGCACTGTAACAAGCCGCGTTTGATTTCCTTAAGAGCGACCGTATTTTAATTCCAAGTGAACTTATAGTAAAAACTGCTTAGAATTGCAATTTGCTTGAGCCCATGCATTCAGCGATAGTAGCAAAATAGCCATCGGAGCCGCATTGGAATGTATTGAACTTGATTGGAGCATGCAAAAGCCAAACGAGTCATGCTCGCTTTTGGCTCAATAAAATAGTGGAGTCGATACGAACTCGAGATGAAGCTGCAGCTACACTCCGATCGAGTCGGATTCCCTTGAAAAGCGAAAATCAAATGATGAACTTTTGGTTCACTGACGAGTGGTGGACGGTTCTTACGAATTATGCGATTCGAAGGAAGTATATAGAGCAGGAAGAAAGTTAGGTACTTCAGGGAGTGTGGTGATTGAAATTACATCAAATTTAACGCGATTCTATACTTCGCGGAGCGTCACTACTTGACTGCCATACGGAGTTGTGTTAGTTTGGTGCAGTGTAATAGCAGACGGAGTGATAAATTCAGCTTCTGTCTGTTAAAAGAGGATCGTTAAAAAGAAATCGTAAAGGACTTGTGTGAGTGAGTAACTTTTGCGGAGTTAGAAAAATTATTGTCAATATTTTGGGAAGGATTAATGTACCTTTAGAGTTGGAGAAGAAATCAACATCAACGGCAATTGAAATTTTTCCACACTTGCCGAAGAAACTTCCGACAGAAAATCACTCTGTGAGTCGCTAACAGCACTGTGGTTTGCACGGTTGGAAATGCATTTTAGATTTTCGTACGGTATGTGGTAAGCTCGGAAAACGTTCAGCTGAAGTCGAATTGTATCAGACGTGGCCCTGACGTAGAGAATAATTTGATTGCGGGTAACCGTGTACCCCTACATTGTTTTTTTCGAGCTGTTTGTGTGCAAACAGAGCCGCAGGGGGCTTGCTAATGTGACTGTATTCCTTACATATTGCATACCCTGAGGTTTTTTGGAATTATCGCAGATTAATTGTTACGAGATATCCGTCTCCGGGCGTTGTTGCATGAAATAATCTTGTATTCGACTTGTGATCGCATTTCCTAGAGGATGCTTTCGAGCTAGGAGAAAGTTTACGATACTCGTAACATCAATTTTACTGAAAAAAAGAAAACTGAATGCTAGCTAGTGCACCCTATTTAAAGTTTCGCTGATTGTTGTGCTGTCTATCGTCGCTGTGCCGTCAAACACCGTACGAGGTTGTGAAATCAACCAGCATCCGTCAAAATCTCAATGAGATGATAGTTTTCCTATGAAGATAATCACTTAGAAGTTGTATCGGATTTATTAAAAATTAAGACGCTTTGAAAAAAAATAGTATTTACGACCGGATTTCGTAAGATGTTTAGTACTAAATCAATCTCATTCACCACATTGTCAACGAGCGCTCGTCGAAGATGCCGGTAAGGATCCTTTCATTTTCTTTTATATTTCTGTTTCCTATTGTTAACTATTTTAAAAATTACATTTTTTAAATTTTTTTAAAAACTATTTATAAATCACAGAATTTAAAAAATTTTATACTTGACAACAAGTTTTTTAATTTATTTTTTTGAGAGGATTTAATTTCGCTGCGAGTAAAAAGAAATGCATGGTGAATGTTAAAACCAAATCAAGTGTGCTTTCAAAAAATACTATAATACCAAATGCAACAAATATCAGCTAAGAGTTTTTGTGTCTGCAAATGACTGAACAGATTTCCAGAAAAATATATATGAAATTCCCAATGATTAATGTTATTGAAATTAGGCTTGTAAACAAATTCTGGAAATTGAAAGTTTTTCCGGTTCATAGCAAATAGGTCAAGTGAACGTATTTTATTTAACGCTGGTCATCAGCTGGGTGGTAAATTTTTTGTATTTATACCAAGCGTATTTTATTGTCCTTTTATTTTGTTCCAGAACTCATGTAAAATTGTTGTAAAGATTAAATCAGATTAGTCGTAATCAAGTATCACAATAAAAGAAATGTGTAATCAAAGAATTAAATTTGGTCTTTCCTTTTCATTGACTCTGACCTGGTATGGGACCCACAACGATGTCAGGCCCCTTCACTGAAATGAGTTTGCCATCGGGCGTGCTCTTCCCTTCTATTGCATTGTAAGGGCTCTTGCCCGGGTAGAGTGGTCTCCCACTCACGTGCCCTTTAATGGTATAACATAGTGTTATGTGATTCCATCGCATAATACTATAACATAAATTGGCCACGTTTACATTCCTCATTTGATGGAAAAATTTATGCAAATTATGTTTGTATGAGTTTTTCACTCAAATGAGATCTTTATACGGTTGGGAGGGTGCAAGGGGGCGCCGCTTGCACATGGATCCTCCACTCTTATTTGTGGGCCATAAGTATCGTTGGTAACGACGAAGTCCCTCAAGTCCATCTATTTTTTTCCAGGCCCAATTTGTTCTTTGAACAAGCAATTTCAACCCTAAGTAGTTTACCACGGCCTTGACACTAGTCGATCGGCATTCGACCCTTTGTAATTCGTGAATGCGAAATTTTTTGATGTAGTGGGCCCTTGTGCTGGGGAAAAGAATCCGCCCCATGAAACCACAACGCTAGCCCGCCAGCGCATTCACGCGTCCCTAGGCAAGGCCGAATCTCGGCGGATACTACCATCCTCTTTCGTGGACGCAGCAGACCATCGCTACAGTCTTATACGGACATTTATCTACTCATTTGTCTAACACATATAACTACCGACTTAATCGGCAAATATTGCCCTGCATAGATGCTTGAATGGAATGCAAGCCGATGAGTTTAATTTTGATCAGATGAGGAAAATAATCCCCTTTCATTAAGTGTACGTACATGCAGACACAGCAGCAAACCGATTTTGTGTATGAAAGCTTCGTCCGAAGTAGATAGCGCTTTCACATATTATCTCAAATGGAAACAAATGATTATAAACGCGCTCTCTATCTAGTGCAAGTTTATCATTTGTTTGATTCAAACTAATTGTAATAAACATAAGCAATTCAGCAGTCCCGTGGTGATAAGGAGGGACTGCTCTTAAAGAAAGCATGTGGTCACCCCCGTCGAAGCTGCTTATTTTGTTGTTTTAATAGAATAAAGTTAGCTAAATCCGTCAAGTTTCCATCTTTTAGGCAGAAGTGAGTGGTTCACTTCAACCACTTTAACATGTTTGGGTTTTAAATTCCCCTTGTAATGCAACGACCTTCCTCGGAGAAAGTAATGGTTGCTTTTTGTATAATGTTTGCGTTTGTCTCAAGCCTCCGTGTCCGATAACTTTGACGAGAGATAAAAATTTTGCATTGCTGCAGAGAAGCTTAATTGACACATAATAGAACATTTCTTAAGATAAGAAAAATTGATCGGTACATCTCGTAGAGAAGAGGTACGTGTGATAAATATCCGTCTCATATGACCCCGCAAATAGCTAGTCGAGAAGCACACGTACGCGGTCGTTAAGCGAAGCTAGTTAGCTGGGCTCGGTTTTGTTTATGGCACGCTGACACTTGTGCCAGACAATCGGAATCCCATGTCCTACACGGCCTTTTAGGAAAAAAATCACTACATATTTCTGTAATGAATCATGCGACGCCACTGGTGACCACTACCAACACACTTTGCTGCTACGTGGCTTGTCATTTTACATTGGTTGCGACCAGTGCACATCCCACGTCTATTTTATCGTGGGATGCCAACAGAATTTTGACAGCCACATGGTGGCAGAGTGTGTGGGTAGCGAGAGTCATCAAAAGGAATTGCTTGTATCGCAGCGGGATTTTAGTGTGTAAATTCTATTGTGAGTTTTGTGGATAAAGTAAAGATTCTGTGTAACCACCTAAACCCAACGTAAACAGTTCAGGTAAATATGCTTTTGGACGAGGGTAATTGGTGATGTAACTTAGTTCTTAATTCTCGCTAGACCGATACAATCAATGCGCCGCTATTGCTTAGCCATTTTGCAAGTGGTCGTGTATAAAAACGCGATAAATCTGTGATGCTTTCGCCAATCCGTCATTTGAAATCCATACGCTCGACACATGTCTGCCACGATTGCAATGAGGATACAAAACACCGCAAATAGAAAATTTGGGAGCAATATTCAGGAGTTGAGTGGTTTAGAACAACTCACGCACCTCAAAGAGCTGGAAACACGATGCTTGCTTGTAAACCCCGTATCTACAAGGCCATATTGCAGTGAGTATGTTGCATGATGTTAAATCCGATCCAATCGGAAGGTACTACTATGATTAAACGCACAAAATATGCATAACCGAAAGATCACAATGCAAATGTTAGGGACGCCTGAGTGAATCACTGGAATAAAACGAGAGATGCTTTCAAAAAGATATTTTGCCAATATTTCAAAACGTTCGCATTTACGATTCACACTACATTTTTGGAAGGTCGCGAAAGATTCTACTCGTGAATGCATTGTGTCAACAACGCATAAATTTGATGATTGCCATTCTAAAAACAGTCCTAAGCCAATTGCATTTCATTCCAACTAATTGCCATTCATTGCAAATGTTTTTTTTTCTATGCTCGTTCTTACTAAATGTGTAAATATAAATCAAAATGAAATTTGTAAATAGTTGAAATAATGTAGCTATAAATTATTTATTAGTCTAGACACCACTACTGTAAGACGTATAAAGTTTAGAAATTTTCCCCGATTATTCTGTAAATGTTCGCCGTATCATAATCATCTTTGATGTAAAATTCAAAGAGCCTAAAGCATTCTAGAATACTTTTTGCTTTACACCATAATAGATACTATTGCCATTTCACAAGGTAGAAATGTATTCATTTCAGTAACGAATCATGTAAATTTAGTTCATAGCATTTTCAATCTTATTGTAAGTAATTTTGTAAAGTCAAAACTATTCGAAATAATTCTTTTTTTTTATAATTGGGTAAATCCGTGTATCTTTAAAAATCAACACATGAGTGGTTATGAAAGCTGCTATTATTATTTGTTGCAACTTGTAAATTATTTAAGTGAAATAGCAGAAAAGAACTTAGAAGCCATAAGGAGTTCGTGAAGGTTAACGTTTCTGTTTTAAGCGCTAAAATTTCATTTGTACATTTTATACGTACGGAAATTGTAAGTGAAGATGAAAACAAAACATCATCGAAATTTGTTTTAGTATGAAAGAGAAGAATTATTTAACATTTGCAACTTGTTTATACGATTTACAATTGGAAAAAGCAAATGAGAAAAATATTTCTGAAATATTGTGAAATTTTAGGGATGTCAGAATAATTAACAACGCTTTCATAGTAACATGGTGGCATAAGCCCTTAGGTATAAATTAATTAAATTCAAAATTGGTACCAATTTGAAAATTTCTGGACATTAAAAATTGAAAAGTCCCTTTGCCCGCCTGATTTCAAATGCAAAAAAATACCATAACAAAAATATTGCAGTACGCACATTAAAGCACAAATTGATAAAAAAGAAACATCTGAAAGTAAAATGAAATAATTTCGTACCAAAACTTATTCAGAATAATAAAAATTTTGCAAGTTATTGAATAGCATGTTTGAATATGAAATATGACTCAAGTGTGCATAAAACAATGAGTTAGATTCAATCTAACTATCTTGGATAGATTAAAAGTATAGAGTGTATCCTAAAACAATTTATATTTTTTTATATAGTTGGTTCTGCAATTGAACCTGCGTAGTATACTCTAGGCATCTGTGGAGTCTATACTTTCGAGAGAAGATTTTCTTTTAAAATAATAAACTGAAAATTGTTTAGTGATTCTTAGAAATTACAAAATTTGATCAAAAAGTAGGCATTTTATTTGAGGGAATCGCGAAAATATTCGTCAGGCGGCGTTTAATTCTGCATATCCAGAAGATATTTTATGTTCGTCAATATAACTTGAATAATTAAATATCTGCTAAAATAAATTACCCAACGATCAACAAAATTTTCCGCTACCAAATTTTAAGCTACAAATCATACGCAGTTCTATTGAAGAAAATTTTTTTTCAAGCTGACCCCGAATTGAAGCAAAGGAATATATAATTCCTCGCTGGATGTTACATCAAATCAAAGATTTTTTATCGAATTTAGAAAGTTAACAAACGTAATTGAATACTTATAATAATTTCTTGAAAATATTGCCCAGCAAATCCAATTCTTCATTTAAATTTACTTTGCATAGCTAAAATTAGATTTACATTTCACTAGAAACTAGTTTGTACCTGTTGCATTAAATGCTCCAATTCAACAGGCGACGTTTGGAAAAATAAAAATCAAATGAAAAAAAAAAATCGTTTAATAAGGCGAATGTTATATTAACCTCAAAAGCATTTACACACAAATGAATGTACTTATTTTATTAACATTACAAATTTAATTTAAAAATTGAATGTTTAACACAACATATATATTACATTAATGCCGCTTTCTATAGTAGGATTAATTTAAAATAATATTGAAATGAATAAAACAACATGAATTGCTAACGAAAAAATAGACTTTCCTTTCCAGTGGTTCTGCTTTTCAGCGGGAAATGAGGTGCAGGGTAAGTATGCCGTCGCGAGAGTAGGGTTTGAGAAAATCCGCTGAAGTCAGTTTCGCGTTGCGTGCGGTACGCGGTACCGTTGTTGTTTTGCCGTTTTATTAGAGTAGCTTTCGTCGGGATGAGTTAACGTAGCATACTTTTCGGTACCGCGTCGGAAATTCGGGAACGCGAAGTAAAAATTAGGTTTTTTGTTCTTGACTGGTGATGAAGAAATACGGAGTAACGTAAAGTAGGTTTCCTCTCCGTATGGTTTGGTTATGTAACGCGTTTGAAAACGGGCGTGTATAGGTGGCTGAAATATGTAAAAGAGCGTAACCCATTCGGAGACCCGCGACCGAAATCCTCTCCGATCTAGCTGGCCGACAAGCAGCCACCGCGTGAATGGGTTACGGTGCACGGATTGGTTGACCGGTTGGTACCATCCGTTGGCACTACTCAGACTTAACGTCCAGAACCGATGAGAGGTTGGTTCCGCGTTCGCACGTAGACTTTAAATCATTACATTTCCCCTCTCTTTAAATTTGGTCGATCAGCTGGTGAACATACTAGTTAGTCTAGATGCTCTGCGTGACAATTGGTGCGAATATAAGCATGTGCCTCGATTAGAGATTTCAGCACTACCAGATCTTAAAAAATTAATAATTTTGTAGAAAAACAAATTCGTTCTATGCAATCTTTTAGTTTTTTTGTGGTATCTGGAAATGCTCCCATGTTCTGAAATGCATAAAAAAATACGTGCGTCTGAAATTTTATATGCTTTTTATTTTGTTTTTGAATACGACAAGCCTTGGCTCAGCTGACCAGCCCCGGCTCAGCTGATCAGCCCCTGGAAAAAATCAGGTAGGGCACAAAACAGGGTGAATGGAAGCTGTGGATACTATGTGTGTATACTATGGTTCACCAGAAATACTCATCCCAACAGATAACTTCTCCCACCAACTGTCTTGAAGATTTTTGTGTGATCGCTCGATTCGGAGTTCAAAAAACTTTTCTCGGCTGCGTCTATGTTTCTCTTGATTCTCCTTCAGAATTTTATGTACAACATGAAAGTCTAATCGAAAATATCTCAGAGGATCATCGTTTTGATACTGTATCTATTTGAGCAGGTAGCTATAATTTACCGAGTCTAGTCTGGAAGAAAGATTGTAATAATATCATATGAATAGAGTCCTTAACATTGTTTTTTCAAATATGGCTGACTTAACATACTCCTAATCCAACGAACCTATAATTTAGTATTAATAGATACCATCTTTTGATTGGATTAGAATTTTCTCAGGATAATAGTGTAGAATATCTTAATATGGAAGGATTTTATTATGATTTTAAGAATGCGGATTTTTTTCAGTTTCAGTAATGATTTGGGATATTTTGATTGGAATGTCAATTTACCCAAGCCATTTTTAGGTCTTTGTAAAAAATTTTTTTACAAAGACCTACTAGTTTCGCGACCTGTCTGTCCGTCTGTCCATGAGTCACAGCTAGTTTCCTCAGAAACTTTAGAAGCTAGAATGCCCAAACTTTGTGAAAAAGTCAGAAGTGATGGTCTTTCAAAATTTAAGGTCTTACCAAAAATTTAAAAATTTTTTAAAGGGGATCCCCCTTATAACGAATTTTTAATCAAAGGTGGTGGAGTGGAGTATCAAATGAAAGGTCTTGACTGGAACTTATAGAATCTGAAATAAAAAAATCATTTTATGAGCTAGGGGGTCCAGGGGAAGGCAACATGTATCAAAAATTTGTGTAATTCAAGTTATCGATTCACACTATTAGAAAACCTGTTTCTAACCCTAGGATGTTTACAAAGACCTTCTGGCAGGAGCACTCTCCTGCTTACTCAACTTGGTTTTTTATCAATATCTTCATTAATTTAGATATTGATTTATACTTTAAATCAAGGGATTTATAACTTTGTTCCATTGAAGACCACAAGAAGTTCTAATTTTCCCAAATGGTTTATTTCTGAGTTGAAGTCGCTTGTTTATCAAAAGAGGAAAGCTTATAAAAAATTTAAGCAAACGAACATTGAAATTGATTATTTGGTATATGAATCATTTAAGGACAAATGTAAAATCTCATCTAAACAAAATTACAAAAATTACCTTCAAAGTATTGCTGGCTTTGTGCAGTAAAAACAAGCATTTAACAAAAACACAACATTTTTTTCAATAGATTTGAAAACTTAGATGTGGATGTGTGACTAACATATTTAAAAATTGAATGATGCGAGAACACATATACTATTTATTTTTCTCAACACTTCCACTTGCTCGAGGCAAGAATGAACAAATTAAAAAAGTATACAATGTAATTTAAATCAGCTAATTTTCAAATATTCAATTAAGTATGATTAAATCAGGATATTATAAAATATTTAGCAAATTTGGATGCTTATAAATTTGTCTTTTGTGTTTTGCTTTGTAAACAAATCAGCTACTTAATCAATGCTAGGTACGTGGATCAATTTTATTTCTACGTTGAGTACGAACTGACGAACAAAGTGATACTTTACGTCGATGTACTTCGCATGGTGATGATAAATTGGATTATTGAACAATTTCTGTGCGGCAATATTGTCCATATAGAGCCTAGTTGGTGACTGTTCTTCGCATTTGATATCTTTAAGTCAGCGCTGAATCCACACTACTTTCTTCGAAGCGTCATAAGAGGCAAAATACTCCAATTTAGTTGTTGAAGTGGCAACTTTGGTTTTCTTACGTGATACCCACACTACAGGACCATTATTCAGTAGAATAACTACACTAGAAATACTTTTTTGCATATTCGGGTATGATGCAAAGTCTGTATCACAGTAGGTTTCAAGTTTTGTCTCACTATTTGGGCCGTAAGTAATACCAGGTTCAAGCGTTCCTGACAAATGTCTCAAAACTCGTTTTGTAGACATCCATGGCTTGATACTCTGTGTCTCTGGATGCTTGCTCAAAACTGCAACTGCGTGTGAGCTGTCGGATCTCATCGCAACCGCTAAAAACAATAAATTGCTAATTATCTCACGCTACGGTACATTTGCTACATGTCCGGAATTTTTAGAAAGCTGATCATTGGGTTGCATAGGTTTCGATACGGGATTGCAGTTAGACGTTCTAAATTTTTTCAGTATCGATTTCGTATAGATCATTTGCGTTAGACGAATAGTGTGAATCTCTGATGATTTCAATTTCCAAATAGCAACTGGCAATTTTGCTTGTGATCTCGAACTCAGTCCGCATAGTATTCAGCAAAGATTTGTCTTTCTCTTGGTTAGCTGCTGCTACTAAGCCATCATCTACGTCGAGTGCAATAATCAAATCATGCTGCTCTGATCTGCAGACGCAAGGATCAGTGGGTGATGGTTCAAGTCCAAGTTTCATTGCATCGTAATAATTTTTAGCAATTTGGGTACCGGCTAAAAAGGCAGTGGCTCCAGCAGACAGACGACCCACCGTCTTTAGTCTATTTTGTGTACGAGATGCTACTGCGTCGATTTCATTTCCCAATTCAATGTGTTGTACTACCGGGACTGGTTAACTTGAAGAAAAGAATGGTGATGAAGCTTTCTGTTCAATTTTTGACTTTGCCTCTGCTTCATCGTCAAATTCTGTCTCCAATATTTTTTCGGGTCCTTTATTTTCAACTGTATCAAATTGTTGGTCTGGTTCAAAAGCCAGTAGCACCAACTGAGCCAACTGCTTTGGAATGTTGTCGTTGATTTCAACATCGCAATATACGGTGACATTTGATGTATATACCTGGCATCCACAATCTATAATTGCTTGGATCGTAGTCCACGAGTCGCAATTCTATTGTTTTCTTGTCGCATTTACCATGACGGAGGTCATCTATGAGAACCTATGAGATACTTTTAAATATGCATAAATTTTGACGGTCGGTTTCATGCCAAAATTAACTCCTCCGGGAATTTCCGACCATGACGCCGGTGTGAAATGCCATTTCGAAGTCTAGCAGCAGTAACGATTGCTTCAGCCCAGAGTCCCAAAGAAAGCCCAGTCGAATGAATCATGGAACGTGCACTTTTGACATGTGTATGATGTTGACACTCGCATTGCCCCATTTGTTGCGGTGTATATTTCACCGAGAACTCGTGAATGACCAAACGTTGATGGAACACTTTTAAAAGTTCTTCATTTTTAAATTCTTTCGCGTTATCTGAATGTACGAGTAATTTATGCAGTTTATGGCCACCAGTCCTTAGTTCGGCAATTACTTCACATAGTTCGGCAATTACTTCACATATTTTATCTATTATTTTTGTTTTCATCAATTTGGACTACACAAGCTGGAATATTCATTAACAATAGTTGCGGTATACAGTGTACCAGCAAACGATTTTGTACACATTGGTCCGACCATGTCACAATGGACATTTTCTCTACTGTGAGTTGCACGTCACGTGCTATGTTGGAAAAGTTTACGACAGAGCTTTCTAAATACATAGCTTTCACAAAAATAGCTGTCGAGTTTTTAACATGTCTTTAATAATACGATAATTGGTATGGCCGATCCTTTCATGATATTTTTGTAGCGAAACTTCTCTACTAGCCACATAAACCCCCGTGGAAATGGTCTTAAAGTCCATCAAATACAAATTGTTTGGCATGTTTGGTAGCTTCAAGCTTGTCATTTTTAATTAGTTCTAATTTACGAGCACTATCGCACATTATTATGTCGAATTCTCTTGAACTCTCGCTGAAGGCATGCTCTACGCCTTACGCCCGACACCTCATGCCCTACGCTCGTTGCCTCACGGAATGTAAAGTAGTTTTCACTCATGCTGAGTAATGCGATA
Source organism: Odontomyia ornata (assembly GCA_963969285.1). Lineage (NCBI taxonomy): Eukaryota > Metazoa > Arthropoda > Insecta > Diptera > Stratiomyidae > Odontomyia > Odontomyia ornata. Next base: position 206,639,807 of record OZ017741.1, read on the forward strand.
TCAATTTTAACTTTCTTCTTCAAATCTGTTGTATTCCCAAATTGGTGCAACCAGCCTTCCAGTTTTTGAACCGCGTGCTTAACTGGAGTATTTGGGAAGAAGGATTTGACATTGAATGATATTAAAATCTCGTTGTCATTAATTGTTCCGATGGACTGTAACTTGCTTATTAGGTGGAGTGAGTTTTAGACTGCAGATTTGCTGTGAATGCCGCCTACACTTGTCCATTCTGCAATTAACCACTTTGCAATATTGAAAGTTGGTGAGTTAGAGTACGCAATTATCTCCCTTAGTTCATCTCCTTCCTTATGTAGTTTAGGCCGGCAGCTAATTCTCGGTTGAAACGGGTTCTACATTCGCAATTCACCGACGTTTTTAAAATCGGAAGGGGCATCTTTAAGGGCACGGTTGACGCGTTTCATAGATTCGGGTAGCGGGTCGTTTCTTAGTTGAAGAGAATCGCCATTCTCAAGTTTCGTGGAACAGCGTTGTCATAATCATATTTGTCCATGTTGTTTCTCTTGTCAACTTTTACTATGTTGTTTCTTTTGTCAACTTTTAAAAAATACCTGTATACTGGAACGAAAAAACGAATACAGCGCGAACATGATAAATAAACTAATATCGAAAAAACAATCTCACGTCTTCAAAAATCATCATACAACATTGTTCACCCGAATTAACAATGGTACCACAAGATGGTTGAGCGTTCGGATGGCAAATTCGTTTTACAAAATCAAATCGTTCTTTAAGGAATTCATCATCCGGTAGAGGCACCACTTTGGGAAATTAGGAAGCGAGAAAGACGCTTTACATACGTCAGAAAAAAGCGGAATTTATAAAATCAATCGCAAAGATTGCGTAAATGTTATATCGGGCAGACAAAGCGATTAATCGCAACACATTTTCAGGAAATAATGAAGGAGGCAATTAGTGGTGAGCGACGATGCATCAACTTAATTCAATCAGCGGTGGCGTTGCATATGGTGAAAGAGGGACTCAATATAGGATGCGATAATCTGGAACATGGGAGATGCTAATTTCTTTGTTAAATATATTGTTTCCTTTTAACTGTAGCTTAACGTCCTATAGTATTTAAGTCTAATCGTAGTTTGTCAATGATCTTGTAGCTAACTACTAAAGAAGGGAGTAAGTTGCTCTTGAAACGCGTATAAAGCAAATATAATTTTTATTTATTTATTTGCTATATACGCGTTTCAAGTCGTAGAAGCTACTTTTTCAGTTTTATTGCGCACTACAAGTTCGGAAAATCGAAATATTTGACTATAATCACTCAGAAAAAGATAATTTTTTATGACATCAAAGAAAATATAAAATATAAGCTGATTCAAATAAAAATTAATGTATTGGAAATGTTCCAAATAATCTCATTCATTGTGCAATAGTAACCAATAATGAGGAGAGTATTGAAAAGCCTTCAGAAGGAATAGTAATTACAAAAAATTTAAACCCTGTTAAAATAATACATAATTGCAACGATCAAGATAAAGTACTCAAAAAAAAAGTCATAAAATTTGAAAACTGCAATATCAGTAGTAAACAATTCTTTTTGAATAGAATAACATATTTAAGTAACAACATAATACTTCCAAATATTAATAGGAACATGTCATATATTAATAAAAAATATCTAACATTGGAAACCATTCGTAGGAAAAACTTAGAAAATACAAGCCACATAAAATTATTCACATTAAACAGATAAAACGTCATGTGTTGGTATTGCCGCCGATACTGCATAGTAATTGTTGTAATTATTGTTTACAGTAAATTTTCCAAAACAGATAAAAAAATAAGGGCAACATTAACAACCTGCGTGAGGACACGCACCCCAAGGAGGGGCGTTTCATGAATTCCAACAATTTTGGTGAAGATAGTGTGTTCTGAATGCATATCTATCAACAAACTACTTTCAAGTTTTTAAAAGCCTTTGATTAATATCACTAATTTAATCATCAAGACCAATTTCAACCTTAATTGATCTGAACTTAGCTAATTGATTTACATGTAAACACGCGATTAAAAAAATTTTGAAAAAGTCGTCTAATTGAAACCGCTAATTGATTTTAGAGTCAACAATAATTGACTAAAAATTGGAATCTTAGAAATGAATTTTAAATAAGACAGTTGAATTGCAGCTTCCACTAAGTTCAGTAGACATTATTTAACAAAGAATTTTTTTCTATCAAGTCGTCCGCGTTTTAATCAAAGTTTTCACGAGGAATTTTATAATAAATAGCATCAGGAGAAACGTACTCAATAGTTCAACGCTCTGGCAATTATTTTTTATTCAATGCCTACAGTTGCATTATCTAATGTACGCACTTTCCATTCATCGCACCCAACAACACTCGTTTTTCTTGACCTACCTCAACTATTCTCACTCTTTCTAAAATTATCTCGCAAAATCAATATTTAAGAGCAATTTTTCTCCTCTATTATTCGAACCAGAGCTTATACTCTGACTGTCTATGTGCCTCCGCTCATGGGATGTGTGGAATATGAAGTTGCGTTTAGTAGATTGTTCACTCATAAGAATTGTTACTAACGATTCTATGAGTGTAAATGTATTTTTTGTATGCTGGGCTTCCGATGAGCTGAGTGAGAGAATGTGTGTTTTGCATACTTTTAAGTCATAACAGGATTTTCTAGATGGAAATGATTTGCTGGTTGTGTAGTGAATTAGTAGATCTGTGCTATATTATGCATGGATTTTCTTTAACCCTTTGCCTGCGCACAGTTCGAATCGAGCATTTTTATTTATATTTAATGTATAAAATATTAAATATATAAATTTGCCTAAAAAACAAATTTTAAATTTTATATAAAATTATTAGATAATTTTAAAAATAAAATAATAAATTTAAAAAAACTGCTCTATTACTACATTGTGTCTAATATAAGTTTCAGCCCTACGCCACTGACAACGATTCGCAAGTCGTTATTGACGCCGACGTTCCGGAGTGACCCTTTTGCTACTCGCAGACACTGAACCGCGTTTTGCCAGCTGGTAGGAAGATGAGAGTTTCGTGGGAAAGAAGGAGACTCCGGAAAAATGGCTGCACTGTCGTGAGGATGTTCAGATATCATCGGGCTTTGGATATAAAATAAAATATACGCGACTGATAAAAAAATTCCCCGTAACCGCAAGAAAATTGTGCGAAAAGTCCAGCGCAGAAACGGAAGACGGGAGGAAAATTTTCTGCTCGAGTTCGCTAAGTTCGGACGTCGTGAATTAGGAAGAAGTTTCTATTTTCTGCCGGAAAAGGTGTTGTGAATACAAAGAACGCAACATTGTATTTGTGCAGCCTGTGGAATCGACTTACAGTCCTCCTCGACAAGCACGGCAAAAACAAGTAAACATCAATGTCCTTACGCCGGAGAGTATTCGTCATCTGAATGCCGTCCAGTTGAAGTTGGTTGCAGTTATTTGCTGCCATTGAGAGGATGCACCAAAGAAAAGGCTTATGCATTGAAGCATTTCAATGCAAATGATCATAAGTGGAATCCCTTTTGCAGAAACTTGAAGGCAAAGCACTTGAGAAGTGTGATTCCTGGCACCTACTTAGCAACGTATACTAAATTGCTGTATTGATGCAAATAGACGATAAATTCGATCGCCAGCCGTAATATAAGAAAGTTAGATCTATGCATCCAAAAATTACAATTAAGAGGAAATATTCAAGTAAAATAAATTTACAAATAAAATTTTAAAAATGAAAAGGATACGTATAGTATCTGAATGAAAGAAAAAAATAACTAAACAAACCATGTAGTAATTGAGCACGTTCTCGAAAAAGAAAACAGAGCCCCGGATGGTTGGTATCGTGTGATGCACTTAATTTTTAAATATCCTTTTCATCAATAATGGATTTAGAACTATTAACTAATAAGCTGAATGGAGATTGCGCTGTAAATTTAAAATATCAGAGTAGAGTAGTAAAAGAACTTTAACTTAATTCTACTGGTGATTATCCAATGCAAGTTATTTAACATAACAAGGCAAATATAAAAAGGAAAAATAAACGACGAAGGAATCAAAGTCTGTAACTAGTTTGATGGCAGCATGACATGATTTAAAAGTTCAAAACTAAGTTTCATATAGACCTTTCCTTAAATAGGATTTGTTTCATTTTCTTCAGCATTGAACAAAGGACGTATGAGTAGTGTCCACAAGAACTCATACGGCGGAAACTCGTCTCCAACCTGGGATACGGACTTTGAAGGCAATTGGGAAATGGGAACAGACCTTATCAAGGAATTTCTAATGTCACAAACGAATCGCAATAGCAGTATATCGGAAAGTGATGCCTCAAATTTTGTTTATGAGAAAAATTCGGAAAAGCGCATGAAGCCTACAAATCAAGAGAATAATATGAAGTCCTCAGATCCTCTACATCAAATGGCAGCTGTTGCAAATAATAGTAAAGTTCTTTCAAATATGGCGTATGCTACAAATAATTTGAACAAGTTATCTACCAAACATGGAGTGCCAAATAATTCAATTGCAAAGGAGGATATAAATAAAAGAACAGACAACGGATACGTATGTTGAGAAGGAAATTCCCAATGCATTCAATATCTCCAAATGGTCTGAATGCTCATTCGAAATACCGTTTATCCCAACTTCAGCGGTACTAAATGCACCCACGAGCGTAGGTTTGGCTGGCCAAGGAAAACATTTGTATGGCGGAGGTTTCAAGCATGCAGTAGCTGGTACAACGACCAATAAGACTGTAGGCCCGAATAACCTATTCCACCAAACATCTCAACTTCATGCGCACCATCAACTTTCCCAACCGGTATCATTACCAGATTATTACGGCTCATCATTATGCTGTTTTACAAGCGAAAATAATCACAAGATCACATCAGCAATAATTCCGCCACAGTTACAACAAGCAATCGCCGCCCCTACCACTTCCTCCGTCACTTCCACCATAACGGCACGCACCGTAAGTCTTACTAATCACTCGAAAACTAGTGGATTTATTGAGTATTCCATTGTGAAATCTTCGTCGTCACTTTTCCAATTTAATCAAATCCCTAAATTTGATCGAAAAACGATTGCAAATAACCAAAATCGAGCTGCAATGCCATTAACAGCTTCAACAAGTTCTCTTGCCCCACCTGGGCTTGTAGATTGTCCAGGTGTTTCGTTGCAGTCATCAGTAAATAATTCCTCTGCCTCCTCCTCGTCTCCTCTGGATGATGATGACAATTTACTCACTTCATATCGCACCCATTTTCGGCCAATTAAGCAGAACTATGCGGACGGCGATCAGTTCGATATATCAGGGAGTTTAGATGATGTTGAATTCGAAAGGTCAGAATCGGGTAGTTTGTATGTAGAATCAGAGAAATATTTCGAATACACCCGCATTGATACTTTCTTATCAGATGAAGATTCGTCAGCATCTTCGGTTTGCTCGCTAAGCGATGATAGCAAGTTCAGGGAGATAGACGGGGTTAGTGGCTTGAAGGGGTTATATCCAGACAAGTTCCGTGTGAAGCAGTCTGATAAAGAGTGCGAGACGGAAGATTCACTTCAGATGTCCGTTTTGCCACAATCCAATCAGCTAATTGCTACAAAAAACGTAACAGTGAAAATTATCAGAGAATTGATCAGCTAGAACTTTTCAGTGGGGAAGTTGACTGTTGGAGAGACAGCGACTGTGGTCTAAACGGGGAGTCTGCGATGCACCTTGACGGCGGTCACGTCGCGACGGAGAAGAAGGAGGCTCGACAGGAGATCGGGAAGAACCAAGGAGAAATCGGGAAGTTTGGGTGGAATTGTCGCGATTTGGGGACTGGACTGGACTGGACTTTGGAACCTGCGAGAATCCACAAATCATAATTGAACAGGGATTTCGAGAATGGGATCACTCTATTGTCGCCAAAATAAGCATATATGAATGCATGAAAACACGATAAGAAACTGAAGCTCATTTAGTGCGTTTGTTTAAAAGAAATTAAATGTAAAAACTTTGTAGACTGCCCAAAAGTGCTGATTTAAAGGAAACATCTAATTTCGCTATTTCAAATTCTAAGTGTTTACTAAGAAAATAGAATTTAGCCATAATATAGACACAAACGCATCAAATTCAGTGTTTTAAATATGAGCAAAGATTTTGTACTTTTCAGCTCAGGTGGTAATGAGTTATAGACTTCCGCGAACAGTTTAACTAGATCAGGTTGCATTCTGTTTGTAACGGTAATGTGGCTGACGGTGATTTAATGTTTTACGAGGTGGGCTTCAGCAATGGAAGAGAGAAGCCAACTAACACAGCGAGCGTAACGAGTTGGATGGCAATTGTGATAGGCAAAGTGAATTATTGATACCTTGTATGTGTGGGAATAAGTTTAAACGATGGGAACAGGAGTATATAGAAACAATCTTAGTGTAATGATTCGGGATTCCTTATTCCTAATATTGGAAAAATTTATACAATACGGAAGATAAGGACAGGATTCCATCTTAATCAATCAGTACATTAATACCTCCATTGTGGGGCTTCAAAGTTATGTTCAATAAGTTGAAGGTGGACACAAATTCAAGCAGTGTGATTCTTGCCGAACTGATAGGACCTTTTTAAGTGCTATTAATTTCATTTCATGTTTTCATTAATGATACTCGAAGTTTTCATTAATAATGATAACTGTAACTTTTTCTGAATGTAAATATCTATCGTTATTACCATGAATAATCTCCAACCAGATGAAGGCAACACTGTATAACCTATCTCCTCGAGCGCTCGCGGACATGTAGGTGAGTACGCCCTTTGTTTTGAATTAAATTTATTTTTTTTATATATTAGTATTTAAATGTTATTAAGCACATGTTGTTCGTTATTTACTAAACTGCCTAAATTTCAATTGGTCTCTTGCGCTAAGCAAATGAAAAAGCACATAAAATTCGGTTTGTAATAATCCCATTTGTACGATAAGGTTCTATTATAAATTATTATTTTTGAAAAAAAAAGGAAATTTGAATTCATGTTAGAGTAAATAAATCTTACACAAGAGAACGACGCAATTATTTAACTGCGACGTATGCTGAACACTGAAATTATTAAAGTAAAGATGGAATAATAATGAAGAATTTGTTTATCATCGAGTTATGTTTTTAGAATTTTTGATTATATAGAAATAATAATGTTTGAGTAAATTCCAATTTCGGTCTTTCCTTCCCGATAACTCTGACCGGGTATAGGACTCGGTACGGTGGCAGGCTGCCCCCTAAAACCATGAGCCAGCCGCCGGGTGGAATTTAATCCTTTTTTCCTTGTTTCAGGTGGCATCGCGGGTTGAGTGGCCCAAGCAGAGTGTCTCTTTATGGCATAGCGTTATGCAATCGAATTGTATAATTCTATGGCATAAATTGGTCACCGGGGTACTCCCCTTCTGATGGGAAAGTTTATACAAGTCAAGTTGTATGAGTTTTTCACTCAGAAGAGAAATACCTGGCCACTGCAACAAAATATGGATTTATTTCGGTTGGGTGGGTGCGAAGGGGCTCCATCAACACCCGGTTGCCCTTCTTTCATTTGTGGGCCATGAGCTTCGTCGGGTAACGACGAGGTTACTCCAAGTCCGCCTTTTTTTTCAGGTTCCACTTGTTCTCGGAACAAGTACTTTCTCTCTCGGTGTACACTTTTTGCGACTTTGGTCGCCTCTTGATCGACTGACCACCGAATTCGTGAGTGCGAAATTTTTTTGTAGTGGGTCCTCGTGCTGGGGAAATGAACCCGCCCCACGACACCGCAATGCTAGCCTGCCAGCGCATTCACGCGTCCCCAGACGAGGGCATTCTCGGCAGATATTTTCATCTTCTTCTGCCGAGGCAGCAGAACATCGCTGCAGTCCTTTACGGACATTTGAACATCAGCATATTCACTACAAATGGCGCTCAACGTGCCTTTATGCAACTCCAACTTTTAAATAATTCTGAAAAACTTCCCAACAAGCATTAACTAAGATGCGATGGTAATAACTTCACACGACACCGATCTAAATCGCGACAATTCCACCCAAACTTCCCGATCTCCCGCCGAGCCTCTTTCTTCTCCGTCGCAACGTGACCGCCGTCAAGGTGCATCGCAGACTCCCCGTTTAGACCACAGTCGCTGTCTCTCCAACAGTCAACTTCCCCACCGAAAAGTTCTAGCTGATCAATTCTCTGATAATTTTCACTGTTACGTTTTTGTAGCAATTAGCTGATTGGATTGTGGCAAAACGGACATCTGAAGTGAATCTTCCGTCTCGCACTCTTTATCAGACTGCTTCACGCGGAACTTGTCTGGATATAACCCCTTCAAGCCACTAACCCCGTCTATCTCCCTGAACTTGCTATGATCGCTTAGCGAGCAAATCGAAGATGCTGACGAATCTTCATCTGATAAGAAAGTATCAACGCGGGTGTATTCGAAATATTTCTCTGATTCTACATACAAACTACCCGATCCTGACCTTTCGAATTCAACATCATCTAAACTCCCTGATATATCGAACTGATCACCGTCCGCATAGTTCTGCTTAATTGGCCGAAAATGGGTGCGATATGAGGTGAGTAAATTGTCATCATCATCCAGAGGAGACGAGGAGGAGGCAGAGGAATTATTTACTGATGACTGCAACGAAACACCTGGGCAATCTACAAGCCCAGGTGGGGCAAGAGAACTTGCTGAAGCTGTTAATGGCATTGCAGCTCGATTTTGGTTATTTGCAATCGTTTTTCGATCAAATTTAGGGATTTGATTAAATTGGAAAAGTGACGACGAAGATTTCACAATGGAATACTCTATAAATCCACTAGTTTTTGAGTGATTAGTAAAACTTACGGTGCGTGCCGTGGTGGTGGTAGCGATGGAGGAAGTGGTAGGGGCGGCGATTGCTTGTTGTAACGGAATTATTGCTGATGTGATCTTGTGATTATTTTCGCTTGTAAAACAGTATAATGATGAGCCGTAATAATCTGGTAATGATACCGGTTGGGAAAGTTGATGGTGCGCATGAAGTTGAGATGTTTGATGGAATAGGTTATTCGGGCCTACAGTCTTATTGGTCGTTGAACCAGCTACTGCATGCTTGAAACCTCCGCCATGCAAATGTTTTCCTTGGCCAGCCAAACCTACGCTCGTGGGTGCATTTAGTACCGCTGAAGTTGGGATAAACGGTGTTTGGAATGACCATTCAGACCATTTGGAGATATTGAATGCATTGGGAATTTCCTTCTCATCATACGTATCCGTTGCCTGTTCTTATATTTATATCCTCCTTTGCAATTGAATTATTTGGCACTCCATGTTTGTTAGATAACTTGTTCAAATTATTTGTAGCATACGCCATATTTGAAAGAACTTTACTATTATTTGCAACAGCTTTTTAAATTACTTTTTATGGAATCGTTTGCAGCTACATATAAATGAGTTGCATATTTTGAATAATAATTTTTCTGAAAAATTATTAGAGAAAGAGAATGTTAGAAGAAGGTGGTTTCGACGTGTGCACTAATTCTCCTCAGGCCATCACTCTTAGATACACACCGGTGATGGCGACCACCATGCTCAGAGGTGAGGGAGTTAATTTTGATTTTTCTACTTATGCAAACTCAATATGTTTTTGTATCTGCAAGTTATATTCAAGGTAAATTTCTCTTGTAAGTATCTACTTGTATAAGCTAAACTTTTTAATTGGATCATTTCACCCTTTTCACATCAACTTAATGTAAATCTATACGACAAATTTGCTCTACATTTGAAGCTTATCTAATGTAGATGATATGAGGACTTCATATTATTCTCTTGGTTTGTAGGCTTCATACGCTTTTCCGAATTTTTCTCGTAAACAAAATTTGAGGCATCGCTTTTCGATATACTGCGATTCCGATTCGTTTGTGACATTAGAAATTCCTTGATAAGGTCTGTTCCCATTTCCCAATTGCCTTCAAAGTCCGTATCCCAGGTTGGAGACGAGTTTCCGCCGTATGAGTTCTTGTGGACACTACTCATACGTCCTTTGTTCAATGCTGAAGAAAATGAAACAAATCCTATTTAAGGAAAGGTCTATATGAAACTTAGTTTTGAACTTTTAAATCATGTCATGCTGCCATCAAACTAGTTACAGACCTTGATTCCTTCGTTGTTTATTTTGCCTTCTTATATTTGCCTTGTTATGTTAAATAACTTGCATTGGATAATCACCAGTAGAATTAAGTTAAAGTTCTTTTACTACTCTACTCTGATATTTTAAATTTACAGCGCAATCTCCATTCAGTTTATTAGTTAATAGTTCTAAATCCATTATTGATGAAAAAGATATTTAAAAATAAAGTGCATCACACGTTACCAACCATCCGGGGCTCTGTTTTCTTTTTCGAGAACGTGCTCAATTACTACAGACAAGAAGAAAAGATAGCAATATCAATAAAATAAAATTTTTTTCAAATCGTGGGGTGATGTGTAACCCCTGCTCCTGAAGATTAAAAGCCCTTAACAATAAATTTTAGTGTATATGATTTGAACAAACTTGGTTAGTCGGTCCAAATTTCAATATTAACATACAGTGTAACACATTTTAACAAATCTTTGTCGAATTTTCCTTAACATATCCAAAAAGCCCGATGTTGATATTTTTTACAGTATCAATATATCGAAAAAGTACCAAAAATTTGTGTCCCCCCCTCGCGATTGGACATCTTTCAACCGAAAAATCTGAAAAGTATCAACAACGTGGACCTTTATGAGTACAAGGGCAACAAATAGCTTAGAAATCGAAATTCGCTCAACTTTGTTAATAATAATATGATTTGTAGATTTTACATTTTTGCCCATAAAATCAAAACGGTACCTTTAAATGTCTTGAAATTTTGCGATTAGATAGATTGATATAAGATATATAAGTTCACAAAATCTAATTGAGATCGAATCATAATCAAGTGAGTTATAGCCATTTCAATTGTATGAAATTACAACAACAATAACACGTGTTTATGGTTGATATGGGGTTTTCCCATAAGAGGTGTTATTTTGATATTAGAAGAAAAATGCCACACCATCGAATGTTTATTTCATTATAAAGAGGAAGGTATGCCGTTAGTAGTGAAACATAACATCAGGCAAATAACCACCAGGAGACGCTTACAGGACTGTATCCTTTTCATGAAATTTTCCATAACCAAATCGCAAAGTGGCTGCCCTATGTTCTCTATAGCCTCACGAATTTCATCTTTGAGGTCTTGAAACGACGCTGGGCTGTTAGCGTACGCCTTCTTTTTTTACGTGGCCCCAAAGGAAGAAGTCGCATGATGTTAAATCACAAGATCGATTCAAAATAACACCTCTTATTGGAAAACCCTATATATATTTAAAATTGACTTAGGCACTTTTATTTTCTTTCAATTTTCATGAAAATTTAAGGAATCGTGTTTAACTTGAAAATGTTCAATCGGCCGAGCATTCAGAAAAATCATTTAAGCTAGATCAAAATGTGCACCTTTTGCATAAATTTGAAAGTTTTCATATCCACGCCATTAGAAAACTTGTTTCTAAACCTAGGGTGTTTACAAAGACATTCTGGTAGGAGCACTCTCCTGCTTACTCAACTTATTTCTAAATACTCGTGGTTACTCATATTTGCCAAGACCAATGCTGTATCAGTACTTTAATTCCAATTTTCGGTGATTCATCAGATATCCAAAAACTTCCGAATAGCGTCACCCAAAATCAGAATGAATGATTCTTTTAAGTCGAAGCACTGTGACATTAAGTACAATAAAACTCAAAACAATGAATATAAAGTTCAAACTTATATTTATTCTTTTTTTTAAAGCCATAACTTATTTCCTAATGAACACGAGGTGGAAGCAAATACGAGTAAGAAAAGCTGAGCGAGATCATAATTATAGTAGTAGTAGTAAGAATATTAACGATCTATGTCGCATGATGTGACTCATTTTCCGCCGTCCCGTTGATTGTTTGCTCCTTCGAGTTGTCCGAGCCAACATTATCCTTTATCGAATCGCAAGCTGGACCAGTTTGCTGAATGTGAACAATTCGTTCTTTTACCACCGATTTTTTCTCTGGGGGAAGTGGTGCTTTAATGGTCAAGACTCCATCTGAAGACAATGTCGAAACTACTTCTTTAGGATCGTATCCCTTCGGCAATTTGCATTTCCTTACAAAATGTCTTGAGATGACTCCATAATCATCTTCCCTTTCTTCGTGTTTGGCTTCGACTACTATTGTGTTGTCAACTGTCTTCACTGTGATTTCGTTTGGCCTGAATTGCTGAACATCCATTGATACTTGGAAGCCATCCTTGCCAACATGAGCTCCAGGTGTGGACTTTTCGGGTTTATTCAGTGTGTAAGGACACTTACGATTTCGTGAGAGTAACTTAAGACGATTTACTGGTCGACGATAAATCTGGTAAATTTCTTTTGGCGTTATGCCGAATCCGAAGTCTGGATCCCATGATAGTGGATTTGCTAGCTCCTCGGTCAAATTCAAAAGTAGTGGAATGACTGCCATTTCCTTTCAATTTATTCAACTTCTTCAACAGAATGCACAATCAACTTTAGATAAATTCGCACTAGATGAATTTTCACTTTAACCGCTCTCGACACTCTTCGTGTTGTTTACTTCAACTGATGGCAAATATGTGCTCTTAAGTTCTTTTATACCTATTCTCACATGTTTGAGGAAGCTTCGCGAAAAGTCTTGAAAATTCCAATGAAGAGTATACTCTCTCATCAAAGAGAATGCTCCTACATATGGCTGAGAAAATGAAGGGGTTTCCACTTCGATAACTTTCGGGAGATTTCTAGAAATATCATTTTGCAAATATTGCCTTCCCGGTTTTGTAATTTTTTCAAACCAATTTAATAAAATTATTGTTCTGTACAAATGCTATCTGATGATCCCACGTAGCTTCATTTGTAACTTAATCCAACTAACTTTTAAATATACGAAATGAATAATTCCTGTTTGTGTTATTACAGGAAGAATTTGGTTCATAAAGACTATCTGAAGAAACATGTTGATATACTCGTATATCAGATGAGAATCTGTAGGATGCATTCTCGTTTCATTGAAAATACAAGTGAATTTTGCAAAGACTTGTTAGTCCGTCCGTGCCTGGTAAATAGCGTACGGACTTCGAAACCAAAAATTGCTATCAACAAGTTCATATATCGAATTTTAGGTCTTAGCTCAAAGAGAATTTTTAAAACTTGAACTAAAAATTCGCTACGAGTAACTGAAGATGCAAGGGAGTTCAAAATGTAAGGGGTTTTTGTGTTAGATGTGAATTATAGAGCTGGAAATAAGGTGGCGGCTTCAACAACGAAAATAATCAGGGCGCAGGCAATGGCTGAAAAAAACTTATTGCTTTTTTGCGGGGGCTAAGGTTCTAAACTTGGCCCTAAAGCATTGTTAGAAATAATATTGACCTAAGTTAGTCCAAACAGCGTTCAAAAATCTTATGAATGGAGTTTTTCGAGTAAAAACGTTGAAAGTGTTGCCAAAAAAACACCCGAGAAAGAACAAACTAAGGCCTATCTGGGCCCAAAAATATGTAAATGAATCGGCCCTTGTATAGGACAACTGCCTATCAAATGTCTCGGGTTGGACCATGTGCAATATTCAAAAAGTCAAAGACAAAAGCGCTTTATTCAAAACTAATCGTAGTAAATTTTCAAAGAATATAAAGCAAATTCCAAACATAAAAATATTAAAAACTTAATGGCCCGAATTGCTCCCTAAATTTAAATGTTATCAATTAAAAAGAACATTTAATCAAGAAAACAATATCAAATTTATTTAATTAAATTTATAATGTATTTTTTTTGATTCAATTGGATAAAGGAGAAAAAACCAACCAACACAATCCAAAAATTAATTAAAATGCTCATTAGTACAAACTGAATTATGTTGGAATCGTATGAATCAATAATGTGATCTTGATTTAATCATTTCGATAAAAGAGCCTAAACTGCAAGAAATGTATTGAAGCAGGTTTGTTTAAAAAATTCCCAAAATTATCGAACATATAGTAATTTCAATACTTGGAAGTCTGTGAGCAGCCTCAAAAAAGTCTGCGTACACATCACAAAATTTGGGGATTCCCCGAAATGTGCAATGTTGATGCCTTCATTTTTTCATTGTTCTGCGTGACAGTACTTCATTGGAAAATTGTCTGTGTGTTTTGCGTGAATAAAAGACTATTCTTTAATATGGAAGTAAAAAATAAGGAAATCAGTGTTAGTGAGCGTAAAGTCATAATAAAATTGCGTGAAAACGGGAAAAGTTTTCGTGAAATCGCAAAATTAGTTGGGAGAACCCATTCCTCGGTCCAAAGGGTTGTTGCTAATTACAAAGAAAGCGGTTTGATTATTTCACGGCATCGGTCAGGACGTCCTCCCAAACTTACAGCACGTGAACGTAGGAGTGCTATTAATGCTGTGAAACAAAATCCCCGATTAACCGCGTTCCAAATTGCGCAGGATATAAGAAAGAAATACAATAAAACAATAAGCGATGAAACAGTGCGCGTAATTCTCAGAAAAGGCGGTTACCGTGGTCGAGTCGCACGTAAAAAGCTGTTCATATCGGAACAGAATCGCCGAAACAGAGTGGAATTCGCCAAAAATTATGTAATTATGCAAAAAGAATTTTGGGAAAGCGTTCTTTTTTCGGACGAAAGTAAGTTTTGTATATTTGGGATAAAAAGACGCAAATTAGTATGGAGAAAACGCTCGACAGAATTCAATAAAGAAAATTCGATTCCCACTGTGAAGCATGGTGGCGGCGGTGTGATGGGTTGGAGGTGTATGGCAGCCAGTGGAGTGGGGCAATCCGTTTTCATTGAATCTACAATGGATAAATACGGGTACCTTAATATTTAAAAAAATAATATTAAGCAAAGTGCCGAGAAATTGCGGCTGGAGAACGCATTTTTCTTTCAGCACGATAATGACCCCAAACATACAGCTGAAATAAATAGGCTTTGGTTGGCCTACAACGTCCCAAAACTCTTAGGTACACCTCCTCAATCACCAGATTTAAACCCAATTGAGCATTTGTGGGATTTACTTGAAAGAAAAATTCGAGAGCATGACATGACTAGCAAAGAGTTATTAAAAAATGTTATTTTGAACGAGCAGAACAAAATAACGGCCGAAGAAACATCAAAACTTGTTCAATCCATGCAAAATAGACTAAAGGAAGTCATTTATAGGAAAGGCTATGCTACTAGATATTAAGGTTCAAAATCTGAAAGCTAATATAGTGGTTTTCAAATAAAATGAATAAATTCTTTCAGGTGTACGCGGACTTTTTTGGATGGATTTTCATGACTTTTTGGAAGAAACTTTTTTATTTTGTTTATTCAAAACAGCGAACGAGTGATCAGTTACATATTTATGTACCATATAGTTTAATGAATATAATAAAGAAAAGATTTTAAGTTATAAACAAATGGCAAAGGTTTTTATATTGATATATTTGCTACGACTAGCAAGTGCACGCAGACTTTTTTGAGTATGTGTATGTTATAATCTAATTCTAATCAAATTCAATCAAAAACTTTATCTTACACTAATACAATGCTAACAAAATATTCCTAGCCTAAACGTTAAACTATATCTCTAGGCCTAAGAGACGTCTTTTAAATCGCTCCTGTCAAAAGTTTTCAAAAATTAAATTAATTTTTTAAAAAACGTTAGTCCGAAGTTAATTTTTATCGGAAAAAATCTTATATTGCCGAAGTAATCGACTCAGGAAATTTCTATCGAATATTTTTACTTCGATTGGTAATAAAAACAAATTCACAAAGAAAATTTCACCGCTGGTATGGAGGAGCCCGACGGCTTCCCACCGTTGGGGCAACTTGGGGAAACGACGAATACGAAACTGGCGATAATCACCAAAAGAAAGCATAACGAAGAAAACCCCGCAGATGGAGGGTGCAAGCTGCAAATAATAGCGGACAATCAACAAATGGCCAAATTGCAGAAAGAAAATGATGAACTAAGGCAAGAGATACAGTCTCTCAAGGATCTATTTAAGAAAGGGATGAAGCCTCAAAAGACGCAGCCACAAAATCAATGGCAACAGGTAACAAAGCCGAAGAAAAGTACAAGGCAAGCAACTCCAGAGGAAGTTCTAAGTGCTGGTGGCGCCAACGAGAGCCAAAATTATTTTGCAGCGCTGGAGGGATTAACCGAAGATATGGAAATCGAAGAAAACATCGGAGGTAATTTTAATCAAGATAATGACGTTAATTTTATTCAATATTTAAAGAACAAAAATAAGGAGAAAAAACCAGCCCGCAGTTCTGCTGGTTCCTCTGCAAAAGCTCCCAACAAGACAGAAAAAGTTCCGCTAATCAACGTGTTCGGACAAACCGGGAAAGATATGGTTTGGCTATTGGCAGCCGAAAATAAACTGGCCAATTTCGAAATCAAAAGAGTTAATACCGAAAAATTAACTATAAGGACGAAATCACTGGTTGATTTCAAATCAGCCAAAGATGCGCTGATTTCTGGGGAGGTTCCACACTTCACCTATACCCCAAAAAGTGAAAAGAATCAGACCTTCTTGTTGAAGGGTTTGGACAGCGGAGAGGATACGGTCGATCTTCTTCAGGTGCTCAAGGAGGCTGCACCAGATATTGATTTTGTTTCAGTCAAAGCCTTTGCGACAAGAAGGTCGACCATAGAAAGGAAGAATTTACCACCTTACTGGGTACAAATTGCAAATAAGAGCAGTCCAAGTGCCCTTCAACAAATAAGGTACTTGAATTTCTGAGTGGTGAGGTGGGAACGCCTCCAGAAAAGAGAGGTCAACCAGTGTTACCGGTGTCAAAGATTTGGACATTCGGCTGCCAATTGTGCCATGCACTATCGTTGCGTTAAATGCAAAGACGTTCATGCTCCCGGTGAGTGCAAATTGGCTCAGACGGAGCCTAAAGAAAAATTATACTGCGTTAGCTGCGGTGTTTTTGGTCACCCAGCATCAAATCGAGGATGCTTCCGATATCAAGATGCAAAAGCTAAATTTGCTCCAAAGCAAACACAAGAACACCGTAATATAATACCTTCCAACTTCGTCAAGCTCGGAGTATCATTTGCACTCGCCGCTAGAGGACCAGCAGAAAATGCTGGAAATAATGTAAATAATGTAAGTGGCAATAATGAGCTGCTTCTCAAAATTTACAAGCAACTTAATTCTTTATCGGAGAGAATCGACAAACAAGATTCAAAAATTAACTTTGCTTTTCAGCGTTTAGGTCTTTCAAATTCCTAATAATAACTTGTCATCCAGTCATCCAGTCATATTCCCATTCCATGGAATTCAAGGATTTTGCATTCGTAAGAAACGATAGGGTAATAGGTGATGGGGGAGGTGGCACCGGGATATTGGTTCGAAGACCCTATTGTTTCCAAAATATCGAAATCGTCGAATTCAAAAATTTTGAATTTCTTGAAGTGTCCGTCATCAAAATTTCACTGCCAGGTGGGGATAACCTCTTCGTTATCTCTGCCTATGCAACTGGTCAAAATGTTCTCAAGTTCAAGGAAGAACTCAATTCCTTGTTTGAAATACTCGAATTGAACAGGCTGCATAGTTATTATATTTTTGCCGGTGACCTGAATGCCAAGCATACATCATGGCTAAATGCCACCAATAATCCAAGAGGTGTATTCCTGAAATCATGGATAACAGAGAACCAAATTGAATACAGGTGCAACCTATATGGGTCGGAGTTCCCTACATACTCTAGGACAAATTCATATTTGGACCTCTGCATTGCTGACGCAAGACTTGAATTTAGCTTTAATAGTCCTCAACGGAAACTGCAGGTGCTTCCTTACGATAGCGACCATAACGCAATCGTAATGGAAATCAATCATCAAAGGGATGATTTCTTCCTCGTTCCAGTTCAACACGAAAACCATCGGTTGAATTTCAAAAAAACAGACTGGGGAAAGTTTCAAAAGAAGTTTCATCGGGAGTACCAGAAGCAATGTCCCCCTTCTGATGGTGGCAACGCTTGCTCAATGGTTCCTAATAACAGAAATCTAACTGACGATGAAATAGATGTCTATTTGTCGAAGTTAGAGAAGCTGACGTTGGAAACGATTGAGAAAGTTGTTCCCAAGATTAAACATCGAAACAATATGGAAGGATATGAAACACCAACCATTGCAAGGTTGAAAAGATTGAAAAGCCTTCTTCTCACCCGCGTCAACAATATTTATCGACGATTTTTGGATTACAACCATCCCTCGTTGGCTTTGTTGAAATTACACCTGAAGAATGTCCGGAACTTAATCCGTTCATACTTCAGGAGTGAGGTCAGCAATCAATGGGCGGAAAAATTGAGGGGTTTAGCCCACATGACCCAGATGGCGTTTTCGCGAAAGTGAATAGCTTATTCCGCAGGAAGTCTCGAGTGAAGGTATCGAATCTTGAAGTCGCTAGTGATGAGATAAATCTTCTCGATAGAGCTGGTATCGAAATTGATAGTACGACTCCGGATAGAAATGGAAACAAGATTATATGTGATGGATTGCAGAAACTTGCCCTGATTGGAACACATTTTGAATTAGTTCATCTGCCAAGCCCAGAGAGAAGGAATGAAATATTTTCGGAGGTCGTTCAAGCAAAAGTTTCCGACTTCGAATCAAGCCTGAACGGCCGACCTTGAATATTGTTGATTATTTTGTCAGCTATGAAGACTTGTGTTTCATATTTCGCAGAATAAACAACAAGAGATCATGTGGTACTGACGGTATTCCAAATATAGTTCTCCGACATTTGCCTGAGGTTGCTATTAGGAATTATTGCATATTGTTCAACAACATGTTGAGCAATTCATATTTCCCAAATGAGTGGAAAAACGCTTAGGTATTTCAGATCTTGAAGAAAGGAAAAGAATCTTCATGCCCCAAAAGCTATCGCCCAATCAGCTTGCTGCCTAACATCAGCAAGGTGTTTGAAGTGATACTCAACAGAGCATTAAACGCCCACATTGAGGAAAATGAGTTGATGCCGAATTGCCAATTTGGTTTTCGTGCCAGGCATTCGACCACACATGCAATAACGAAAGTAACCTCAGACATCTGTTGGAAACTAAATGAACAGTTACTGCGCCCCTGCTTTTCTCAATATTCATTCGCAAGCTATTGAACAGCTTTGATTTTAACGTCTCGCTAACGCGATCATTGGTAGCGTTTGCTGATGATCTGATCATCTATACGGCAGACCGAAAAACTACAATAGTTCAGAGCAATCTTCAAAAAATGTTCAATGATGTGCAGCTCTACACCGACAATTGGCGAATGAAAATCAATGCGCAGAAGTGCGAAGCAATCTTGTTTCGGACAACGCTGCACGGGGTCAGTCAAGACCTGAAACGTAATTGGAAGGAGTTCCACATTATGGCTGGTGAGGGTAGTCTTGAACGGGTTCCACATAAATCCTGTGTTCGATACCTCGGTGTATATCTCGATCAGTATCTGTACTATAATGAACATGTCAAAATCATGCTCAGTAAAGCACTGAAAGTAGTCATGGCCCTTCGGCGACTCTTTCATTCCAGATACATTGATCAAAACGTTAAAGTTATTTGTTACAAGGCCCTGGTTAGGCCAGTTTTGACATACGGATGCCAGATCTGGTACAACCAGAGTGCTAGTACTATGGAAAGATTAAGAGTTTTCGAAAGGAAATGTCTTCGTGCATGTACTGGTTTGTACAGAAAGCCTGAGATGGATTGGAAACATTATATATCGAATAGAAGAATTTATCAAACTGCTGGAGTGACGAGAGTTGATATCTTCATATTGAAGCTTCTTCGGAATCATATCGCAAGATCTGTGACTGTGAGTGAAAACCCTTGGATTTCACTGCCGTTCCACCCTACAGACGGGTATATAGCGACTTGCCTCGCTACTGACTTCATTCCTCCAGAAGCATTCGTGTATTTGGACATGAGTCGATATGTTTTTGATTCTGACGGCGTCCCAATCATATATCACATATATCGACGGGCCACCGATAAGAAGATAAAATATCCGCCGAATCTGAGTTCACGAGACCAACAATTCCAATGGAGATATTCATTTGCTAGATTCATTGAGGCTGGTCGAGCTGGGATGGAACAATCTAGGTTTTGGTCGCTGAATGACAATGTCTAAATTATTCGTGTTTATTTTCTGTTTTTGTGCTTCTTCTCGTTACTTAGTTTTTTAGATTCATCTCATTATTGCTACATCTAGTATTGTCGTTTATTTGTATTATAAATGAGATATAGGTTTCAATATAAGGTAACGTTTTTTTTTTTTGATTGAACTTATTTAGAATTAGGGTGTAACATAATAGGTATAGGATATAAGTTCATTGTTGTGTTAGTAGTATAAGTAATTTTTGAACAATGCTGGTTGGTTTTTTCTCCTTTTTCCAATTGAATCAAAAAATATCTAATAATCTTAATTAATTTAAATTTGCAAGTGTATTTTTTTCCATCAAATATGTTTAACTGATAACGTATAAATTTAGAGAGCCATTCGGGCCATTAAGTTTTTTTTATAGTTTTATTGTTTGGAATTTGCTTTATGTTCTTTTACAAATTTATAACGATTGGTATTAAATAAAGCGCTTTTGACTTTGAATCTCTATACATAATAAACATAACATACACCTTTCCTAAATATTGAAAGCTATCCCGAATTTTTAACGCAGACAAAAAACAGCAACATTAAATGTAGCAATAATGAGCTGAAACTCAAAACTAAATAATGGAAAAACACAAGCACAGAAAATAAACATAATTAAAATAAAAACCAGAATTGAAGCGATTTACACTTTAAAACTTTTTATATCTTTTAACCCACGACAGCTATCAATTTTTTATTTTAAATAATAGTGATGGATTTGCATCAAGTGAAGGCCAATTCATTTGATTATGAATAATTTAGACATTTTCGTTCAGCCACCAATACCTAGATCGCTCCATCCCAGCTCGATAAGCCCCAACGAATCTAGTAAATGAGTATCTCCATTGGAATTGTTAGTCTCGTGAACTCAAATTCGGAGGATATTTTAATTTCTCATCGGTGGCCCGTCTATTTACATGATATATGATTGGGACACCGTCAAAATCAAAAGCATTGATTCAAGTCAAATCGCAGTGTACCCGTATATCTGGTGGAACGGTGGTGAAATCCAGGGGTTCTCGCTCACAGTTACAAATCTTGCGATATGATTCCGAAGAAGTTTCAATAACTCGATATATGCGAAAGTATTGAAAGTATTGAAATCCATGCAAACTGGAGATTTAATGGAGATGTCGGAAATAGTGATTCAAAATTAATAGATTTATTGTTTGTAAAGTGATTAGGATTCAGTTTATGATTGTTGTATTAAATAAAGGAAAAAGTTGGGTGTATAAATACTAGCTTCATAGGTAATAGTATTTAGTGTGCTGAAGAAGACCGGATGTTCCGTGTCAAAATACGTATTTACAGAAAAAATAAGTATAGTCGTAAGAAAACAACAATGTTTTTATTTTACAATTACTAACGTCCGAATAGGCTATACATGGTCCAAATCATGTTGAAATATGAATACTGCATTCTTTGATATGGTGTGGTATAGATGATCAGATCATTAGCAAACGCTATCAATGGTCGCGTTGGTGAGACGGTAAAATCAAAACCATTCAATACTTGCGAATGAATTTTGAGAAAAGCAGAGGCACAGTAGCTGTTCCCTGCAGTAGACCATTCAAGAACTTGAAGCCGTGCATTGTCGCCTGATTGCCATCACTCACAATAAATAAATGATTTCCCGAATAACATATTGGACATCATGGCGACAAGGTGTTTTTGGAACCTATCCTGAAGGAGTTTGGAAATTTGTCCATCTAACCACACCATATCAAAGAATGCAGTATTCATATTTCAACATGATTTGGACCATGTATAGCCTATTCGGACGTTAGTAATTGTAAAATAAAAACATTGTTGTTTTCTTACGACTATACTTATTTTTTCTGTAAATACGTATTTTGACACGGAACATCCGGTCTTCTTCAGCACACTAAATACTTTTTCCTATGAAGCTAGTATTTATACACCCAACTTTTTCCTTTATTTAATACAACAATCATAAACTGAATCCTAATCACTTTACAAACAATAAATCTATTAATTTTGAATCACTATTTCCGACATCTCCATTAAATCTCTGGTTTGCATGTGCTTTTCGGATTTCAATACTTTCGCATATATCAAGTTTATTGCTCCATTATCGCTATTAAATGACCGTGAGGTATTCCTTTGTTATCCCATGTCCTTCGTTTGCGCTATGCTCTGCCACTGATGATTTCGCATTATTTTTCTTTTTATTCTTTATGCTGGCAACTTCTTTAACATGCGGGAATGCTTAATGTCTACCCAAATCCAGAATTGGATATTTGGCGTTCTGTCTTTCTTCCTCTAATTATTCTAAGTTTTGAGGATTAGTTTGCTCTGCTGGTTCTTGTGATGTAATGTCCTCTGGTACACTCAGTTTTTCTGACTTTGGTCAGACGAACCCACGCGCTCGCCCCTGGATGTTTGCAGTTCCCGTATAATTGTTAGGTCTATATAATTGAGTTGTCCGTTCGTTTCTTCTTCTATAGTGAAATTTCTGGGATATTTCATTCATATAGCTGACTAGTACCTCTTGTTTATTTTCTTGTGAGTCAATAATGATGAAACAGTTATCCATGTATTGTTTGTAAAATATCATATTGAATGTTTTGACAATTTTGGGTATAAAGACTTCCTCCATAGATTATAAGAATATTTCTGAAATTATTAAGGAGATTAGATGTCCCATACCCAAACCTTCCTTGGCAATATATGTATGTCTCATCATTGAACTGTGAATAAATCTACTTGCTGGTGGTGTTTATGAGATTGAGTAGTTAATCTAATCGTCAGCTGTCATTGAATAATAATTTTTCTTCTCGCATGGTTAGTGTTTCATCGAATTCTGTTGGTATCATTTTAAATCTGGTGATAAAGCTACCAAATATACATCACTTTGTAATTATAAGATAAGAAATTTATACTAAAATCTTGTATTATTCAAGCGGCCCATAAATCAAGCCACTTGTTTCTGAAAGAACCCCTAACAAAATTAATTTTTCTAGTGGAATCTGGCTCAGATGTCCCAGTCCTTACTATTTCAAAAATATTATCAACATTTTAAAGATGAGCTCAAGTTCTTTCGGCACCTAATGGATCAACTATCAATGTTTACGGTTTTAAAATCTTAGAAGTTAGGCTAGGCCTTCGAAGGTCCTTTCTTTATGATATTATGATTGCTATAGTCTCAAAACCAATCATTGTAACTAATTTTTTTAGAAAAATTTAATTTAGAAATACATATCTAGAAGAAGGAAAAAAAGAAGAAAAGTCACTAACCCAAAAATTCAAACGACTTCCTAGGAAAGTATTTTAAAAGAAAACTTCGCATTAAAATTTAATCAGATTTATTCTGAATTTCGTTACATTACCAAAAAATTTCTAGATCTCCTTAAAGAACCAGATTTCAATCAACCAGTTAAACATTTTTTGGTAAATACTATCATGAAAGCGTGGTGGTTTTTAGTATTAAATTTTTAATTTTTACCAAATTATTGATTGGACGACACGTTAGGTAATGACTAGTTTATGAAGCATCAGATGGCATTCTATTTCATACAACTATTTGCACATAATTATGTTAAAATATGTATCAAACACACTTAAAATTTAATTTTTAATACCCATGCACGATAGTATTTCACCGATATTATCCAATACAATAAAGTAAAAACCAAGCTTGTTCGAAACATTACACCATCAGCGTGAACGTATAGGTTAGGTGCAGCGTGAAAAGTAAGCGCAAATCAAGAAAGCTCGGCCCAATCTGGGTAAGAAGGATGCGAGACGATAATTGCTTTTCATCCTTCTCACCCATGTTGCACCAGTTTTTCTTGTTTCGCACTAAACTGGCACACCACGTCTTAAAAACCCGATTTGACACCAAATTAAAAAGCAAAACTAACATTTGTCAGTTCACATCTCAAGATAAACAGGATAAGCAAACCGAAACGGTTTGCGGTAAACAGTGACCATTGGGCCAGGCTAAACGTAGTCGCAAACAGGGTTGCGAACTATTTCAATATTCAGTTTAGCTGAACCCTGTCTGAGGTCTACATGGTCCCATGCTCACTTTGTATATGATACACATTTTTTCAACGTATGAACGAATTTTCTCCCAAATTAGATCTTTCCCCTTGAGCTATCTATAAATGAACGATTGCCTTGAGACTTGAGAAATTTTTTGAGGCCCCTCAGATAGATATGCATTTGGTGCATCTAGTCAGTTGTATATAACTATAGATATAGAAAGTACTGGATCTGCAACCGGTCGCGAGAGCCGAAGCAATTAGCAACCTTCGCTAAAGTTGTGTGAAGTTGAAGTTTGAAGTGATATGTTTTTGTTTTTGCACTTAATTCACTCCGAAACCTGTTCACGTTTATTAAGTTTTTAATTTTGAAGATCGCGTGTACGAAATCGGCCCTTTAGTTCTCCGTTTTTATTAAAAACTTACATATTTTCCATCGGCTTTGACAAAAGAGTTTTCTCGCCTCTACGAATTTCATTACTTTTGACGTTCGAGTTTACTGTGAGAGTCGTTTGTTGTGTTGTACTCAAACTGTTCTACGAATGATAACGAAGGCGCGATCGTGTGCACGTGAAATGAAATTTTGTAGGTGTCAGTGGGGGAAGTGATTCTTCTGAAGAGAGGAAAGAAAAACCTGTCTGGAAACAAAGGAGAAGGAGAAGCAGAGGGAATCATATAGTTTCGAGAGCGTAAGCTATTTATAGCTTATTTATGTGTTAAATTTGCTTCTCCCATGGACGAGTACACAGATTTTCGTTGCTCGTCCATTTATTTATATATCTTTGTATATAACCATTATCAAAGCACATATTTCTATTTATTTACCTACCTACATGCTACCGAAGGTTTATGGTTGCTCTTCGGCTTGTGTTCGGATTTTTCTGGAGGGTAGATTGAGTGTGGACACTATGTGAGTGTACTATGGATCACAGGTGAAGATCGTCATGTTCATAGCATACTCAAATAGTAACCACACTCCATCAACTCTCCGGAAAAATCCGAACACAAGCCAAACAGCGAGCCATAAATCTTCGGTAGCAGGTAGGTAGGTGAATGCTAACGCGAGGATTGGCGCGAATATAAACGTATGCTTCGATGAGAGATTTCAGGATTACCATATCTCAAAAAATCAATAACTTTGCAGAAAAACAAATTCGTTCCATGCAATCTTTTAGTTTTGATTAGGATCTGGCAGCACTCCTATGTTCTGAAATGCGTAAAAGAACACGTGCGTCGGAAATTTTATTTGCATTTTGCTTTGTTTCTTGAGCGCGCCAAACATGGGATCAGCTGTCATGCTCCGGATCAGCTGATGTGCCCCTGGGAAAATTCAAAAAGTGTGCAACACAGGGTAAATGAAAGGTGTGGGTACTAGTTGAGTATACTATGGTCATGATTCCCAGGAATATTGAGCACAGTTAAATGAAAACAAATATGGCAACATGCTAACCGTCAATAAAAGAAAGTTTCAGTGGCATGTAGTAGCATGTCAGACAAGAATTGAGTTTATCAAGCGGGTATTTAGGTTATCACAGCAAAACTTGCACAGAAAACTCATAAAGTTAGTTGCAACGATTTTCTAAAGAAAGACTTTCAAGTGTGGATAAAGGGTCTCAACTGGACGGTTCTAGCAAATTTACGCTGGAGTTAAGTTATAGGAAATAAGTTGACCACAGAGGGAACAGAATTGAAGGATAGAAAAAACTAAACTTATAAATAGTTGAATACAAATGGGGAGAAACCAAGAAATATAAGAGTGACTTAGGTTAAAGCCAAAAATTTGAGAAGCTCTAGTAGAAATATCAAAAATGTGGATGTTAAATTTTAACTTTGAATGATCAGTAATAAACATACCTTTAAAATGAGCCATGGTGCTTAGACGTATGGAGATAAGAAAGAAACTTCGAACACTCCCTGTCAATTCGATTGATGCTCGTGGGTTGAACAAATATTGACCTTGCTCTTAAACGATATAGGGGCTATCCTCTCGTATGCTCAGAAGACCATTAATGGCAGAGTTTATCTGACAACTTATCATCCTTAACACATTGATTAAGTCAGAAAATACCTGGTGAGGAAATTCTTGATATTTAGAATACTCGTAGCTTTTCCCAGTCAAGGGCTTCTTGTAGCATTGTAGTAGTCTTCTTCAGAGACATATTTTACTAATTACGATTTCACAAAATGAAATGCAATCGGCTAGATAATCATAGCGACAAGCGATGCAACTATACGTATAGTCACATGTAAACGGAGGGGGATACAAAGCTCCAAGAACACCCACAAAGATGGAATCAAGAACTGGGAAAAATTAATTAATGAAGATGGAGGATAACAAAATCATAGTATTCTTCTACGTGAAATCACTTCTCCCAAACATCCCAAAACCTATCCCAATTGAGCATTTTTATGTCATTGATTAGCTTATCAAGCATTCAAAATTAAAGTCAGCAAGATAAAAAGGTAGGGGAATGCTCCTATCCGAAGGGTTTTGTAAATCAATCAGAAACTCAGGCAACGTCTTCTGAATACTGAAGTTTGGTTCATAGACGGATTGCATGAATTAAGTTCAAAAAACGAAAATATGTTTTCTTATGTATATTTCAATTTCCCACCATTTTATGTTCAGTGCGTTGAATTCATTGTTTGTGTAGCATCATGATAAGATATCAACGTTGCATAACACTTTTGAAATTTTCATCAAAATTTGTACACATCTGTTGTATCCAGGTTCTTTGTAACCGTGTTCCTATAGTAGCACGTATTGCTGTTGCTGTAAATGTAATCGTATTCCTGGTGCTGTAATGGAATCAGTGGTAACTAAGCGAGTTTTTAGCAAACGTGAAATTCATAATGTCTACTATTTATTAATCCTCTACAGAGTAAACTCCAATTATAGAGTGATACATAACAAGAGAATCTATTTGAAAATAAAGTAACAAAAAATAAATAAATAAATACATACACTGCGAATAAGGCAACACTATAGAAGGAGAAAGTTTCAAAAATGTATAACGAAAAACATTGTGCAACATCGATTTAAAAGCAAAAAAAAGGACCAGGGAGAATGGAAACAGGTCTCTGTATGTGCAAAAGGGACAATAAACAATTTAGGGAACGCGATGGGCGTTGAGTCATTCATGCCTCAAACGAAGAAACTAGATTAGAGTCAATGAGATGATTGCACAATTCAAAAAGAAGAAACTTATCCAGCATCCGCCGACGGTTCTCTAAGGAAATTATCTTTAACAACAATAATCAATCTCATTGAATGAATCGGGTAGTTAAAGTTAATAGATGGCGAGTGAATTTACGTTATACAAATTCAGCGATAATAATTAAATAGCTTAAAAATACAGACCAAATAGGGTAGCACTATTCTTAGACTATACGTATCAAGGTACAGTAAAGTATTATTACGGAACGTGCTTCCGAGAAAATATGGCTGCGTCTTAAAATAAACCCCGATAACCACGCTGCTTTAAGACACTTGACCTACTATGTGCAGGCCAAATTTGAGCTTCGGATCAGAAATTATAGCCCAGTCATATTAGGTAAAAAAAGGGGTCAACCTCGGAATGAAAGATAATAAGCTGCAAATTGGTATGAACCTTTGTTTTGTCATTCTAAATGTTGTCTCAAAAGTCACAATCGTTATCGTGTTCGCGTCTCAAGATATTCAAGGTCAAAGGTCACAAAAATCGGTTTTTCGCGAATATCTGGCTTCCTATCGGTTAAATGAGATTTGCATTTATTATAAAAGTTGTAGGCTATAAAATTCCCTACAACTTTTGTTTAAACTTTTTTTTCATACGACCAACCGTTTTGAAGGTAGAGCGCGAAGAGTGCACATCGTACAGTCATATACGGCCTAATGCAAGGTCAAGCGTGAGTTATGGTTATCAGTACGTTATAAAGTCAATTATTTACTTGGAAATTATAATTATTAAACAATGCCTATTATTTATGTACTAACTATTAATTATTTATATTTAATTAAAGTAAGTAACTTGATTTGCAACGGTACAATTTCAAACTAACGAATAATCTTGACTCATACAAAGTGGAGAGAGTGGCCTTGAATACTATAGAACATCTGTCCCGGCAATGAATAGAAAAGGGCATAGGGTAGGGACAAGTATTTCCAGGTATATAAGTATTGAGAAATTTACGCGTTTTAAAGAAAAGATATATAATGTCGTGTTAACTTAAAATAAAACTAAAATATATAATCCAGAATTAATAATATTTTATACTTAAATAGTTAAATATGAATAATTATATATATTATTTATGTACTAACTATTAATTATTTATATTTAATTAAAGTAAGTAACTTGATTATTTATATATAATTATTCATATTTAACTATTTAAGTATAAAATATTATTAATTCTGGATTATATATTTTAGTTTTATTTTAAGTTAACACGACATTATATATCTTTTCTTTAAAACGCGTAAATTTCTCATTACTTATATACCTGGAAATACTTGTCCCTACCCTATGCCCTTTTCTATTCATTGCCGGGACAGATGTTCTATAGTATTCAAGGCCACTCTCTCCACTTTGTATGAGTCAAGATTATTCGTTAGTTTGAAATCGTACCGTTGCAAATCAAGTTACTTACTTTAATTAAATATAAATAATTAATAGTTAGTACATAAATAATAGGCATTGTTTAATAATTATAATTTCCAAGTAAATAATTGACTTTATAACGTACTGATAACCATAACTCACGCTTGACCTTGCATTAGGCCGTATATGACTGTACGATGTGCACTCTTCGCGCTCTACCTTCAAAACGGTTGGTCGTATGAAAAAAAAGTTTAAACAAAAGTTGTAGGGAATTTTATAGCCTACAACTTTTATAATAAATGCAAATCTCATTTAACCGATAGGAAGCCAGATATTCGCGAAAAACCGATTTTTGTGACCTTTGACCTTGAATATCTTGAGACGCGAACACGATAACGATTGTGACTTTTGAGACAACATTTAGAATGACAAAACAAAGGTTCATACCAATTTGCAGCTTATTATCTTTCATTCCGAGGTGAAAGCCCTAATATGACTGGGCTATACACTAAGTCCTGATATATAAGAGACAGGTTCGAAGAGCCCTATAATGTAAGTAAAAATTATAGATGGCGTTTTCAGCGAGTAAAACATAAATAGTATGCCATTGAGGTATATTCAAATGTAAAAGGTTCAGTTCAAACCAGAACTCAAGGAATTTTAGATCACTTTGGAGGGTAATACAATCATCCAATGAATGTATGGCTCTATGAATTTTAAAATTATCTGCATAGAGCAGAGATGAAGAGTCCAAATAGGAGGATAGATAATTGAAAACAAGGTTGAATAGTAGCGATCAAAAGATTTACCCTTGATATATGCCAGAAGTAAGATAAAAAATTATCCCGAAAATTGCCGGTTTGAAACTTTTTCCAACTTTTGTGGGCCTTGCTTTTAAATTTTATGGCACTCATCACTGAGTC
This sequence comes from Odontomyia ornata, assembly GCA_963969285.1. Taxonomy (NCBI): domain Eukaryota; kingdom Metazoa; phylum Arthropoda; class Insecta; order Diptera; family Stratiomyidae; genus Odontomyia; species Odontomyia ornata. Next base: position 206,669,562 of record OZ017741.1, read on the forward strand.
TGTAATCCAAGAAATATTTTTTTTTGTTAAAGGGACAAATAGGTGTAAATTCACTTATGGTAAGAAAGAGAAAACGATAAAACTTTTTTAGCGCTTGTTCACAAGCCAGGCCTTCAAAGGCTAATTAATAGCAGAGATCTTAAGCAAAATGCCATCAAAATTAATTTTGTGAAAATTATACCTGGCTGGATTAGGGACTCCACTGTTGACCAGATGTAGTACCTCAAGCATGATAGAAAGAAGAGGATGTTGGGGACCAATGGGGATATATGGATCGATATAATTCAAAATAGTGACCTTAGAACAAGGGATATTATAAGTAAAAGAATAATAAGGCACCGGGTATCGATGAGACTCCAGTGGAGCTCATCAAATCTGGTGGCAGTAGTGTTCATCAAGCTATTCACAAAGCCATCCAGTAAATTTGGCAACAAGAACATATGCCGAAAGAGTGGAGCCAATCAATTATATTCCCTACCCACAAAAGAGGTGACAAGCTACAGTGCGAAAATTATAGAGGTATATCACTACTTTGTACGGCGTATAAAATATTTTCTAAAATCTTAGAAAACAAAATTGGATCATACGCCAATAGTATTATTGGGGAGTATCGAAGTGGCTTTAGGGCAGGTAAATCAACAACAGACCAATTATTCACAGTCAAGCAGGTACTTGAAAAATGCTGGTAGTATAAAATAGACGTGCGCCAAATTTTTGTTGACTTCAAGCAAGCATACGACAGTATTGATCGTAACGTACTGTACCAAATAATGCTATGCTTTGGCATCCCAGCCAAATTAGTCCATCTTACCAAAATGACAATGACGTTGACAACCTCCCAAGTCCGCATCAATAACCAACTCATCAATGCCTTTGACACAAATATCGGACTAAAGCAAGGAGATGGGCTGGCCCCATCGCTATTCAATTTGGCTCTGGAGTACGTCATACGGAAGCTACCTGCCGATACGCGAGGTACATTACTATACAAGCCGAGCCAAGTAGTAGCCTATGCGGATGACATCAACATTCTGTCACGGTCATTAACAACTGCCAAAGAACTGTTCCTGAAACTCGACAGCGAAGCAAAACTAGTAGGGCTACAAATCAACGAAAGTAAAACAAAGCTCATGACTCAGCCGAGGAAAAATACCTCAAATGCACAAAATATCACACTTGGCAAATACAGTATCGAGATTGTTAGCAAATTTGTGTATTTAGGCGCCAAAATAACGAAAACGGGCAATGAAAGAGACGAAATACGCTGAAGAATACAGCTCGCAAATAAAATGTTTTATGATATGATGAAACAGACGCAATACGCCAAAGAATACAGCTCACAAATAAATATTTAATATTAATATTTAGTATTGACGATCTTGAAGACCAGCTGCATACACAGGAAAACAAAGCTCCAAGTATACAAATCTGTGATAAGACCTATGTTATGCTATGGGTGTGAAACATCGACCCTAACCCAAGCATCTGCAAATATATTGAACGCCTTTGAGCGACGGGTCCTGAGGCGAAAAATCGGAGCGAAGCTAGACGGGGATCAATGGCGAATTCGATACAACCATGAGTTGTATGAAATTTTTGACGAACCAGAGGTCTCAAGGATTATAAGACTTCGGAAGCTATAGTGGGCTGGACACATGAATCGTTTGGTAGAACAACGGATACCCAAGAAGGCCGGAGGTCAGTGGGGAAACCGAGGAAACGCTGGTCTGACTCAGTCGACAAAGACAGTTCATCGCTGCTCGGATTTCGGAAATGGAAGACGCGGTCAACGGATCGAGACAGGTGGAGGTGCTGTTTGCAGGAATCAAAGGCCCGAAAGGGGCTGTGGTGATAAGAAGAAGAAGAACCCATCAAAAATCTAAAAAAAATTTTTGCAAATAATTTCCTAGAACAAAATGTGGAAATTTGATACAAATCAATGTGCATGCATGATATTTGTTCAGTGTGTGCAAAAAATTTTTTGTAATAGTTTTTTTATTTAAGTTTTGATGAGTTAATTTAATGTAAAGAATTCAGATCTAACAAACATAGCATAAAACAACTCGGTACGTTAAGCAGTTTCCGAGATTTACTACATTTTTTATAGAAAACCTGCTATTTTGTTTAAATTTTGTAATTTTCGCAAGAAGCTTTTTGCAAAATGTAATGAACTGATTCAATAGCTAAAGGTCCGTTCTAATTTCTACTTAAAAAATTTTTGCAAAAATTTGTAAGGTTTCTGAGATGGACGACTGTAAAGTTTACCCAAATTGGCAGTTTTACTTGGGGCTGCGCCTTAAATTTCGTCTTGCTTCATAATGATTATTGTGTTTATTGTCATTACGTCATGTACTTGATGGTCCGGGGTGATGGAATTTTATTTAACTTGATTTTATTTACCTTTAATTTGAAAACGTAGTATTAGCACTATTTTGAGATAATTTCAAATAAGTTCACTATGGCAAAGCGATTGTATGTTCTCAAAGGTAGTTTTGATGGACATCATTATGATGCCACGATTAATATGGCGGGTCATATGTATGGTTTGTGGATACCAGCAGATACCACTTTTGAGCTTGATGCACATATGCTGGCATTTACCACACATGTGCCCACTTCCCCTCTTGTTCAGAAAACAACATATATCATCACCATATGACAAGACCTAATTATCTATTGACTTCTTACCATATTATGTGATACAAGGGTCATTCAGCTAGTACTTAGCCTACAGAAGAAAAACAAAAATTTGGAAAGATGGCAATTTATTTTTCCACATAATCTCCTTCAAGTTCGATACACTTGGCCCAGTGATGCTCTAACTTTTTCGACCCGTCCAAAAAACACATTTTCTCGAGGGCTGCAAAATAGGCCTCCGTGGCGGCGATGACCTCCTCATTCGACCCAAATCTTTTCGTGGCGAGTGATTTTTTCAGGTTTGGAAACAAAAAGTATTCACAGGGGGCCAAATCTGGAGAGTACGGTGGATGGGGCAGCAACTCGTAGCGCAATTTGACCAATTTTGCAAAGGTGACGGCGGAGGTGTGAGCCGGCGCGTTGTCGTGGTAGAACAGCATAGTAGCGTTCCGTGATTGTTTTACCCTTTTCGAGGTAATCGATGTGGATCACACCTTATGAATCTCAGAAAACGGTGGCCATCAGCTTTTTGGCCGATCGAACGCGAGCACGTTCGCCGGGTGAAGTCCACTGTTTCGACTGTTCCTTGGTCTCTGGTGTGTACCAGTGAATCCATGTTTCATTGATAGTCTCGAAATGACGCAAGGACTCCACCGGGTTGCGCTGAAACAGCGCCAAACACGTCGCCGATGTGGTCTCACGGTTGCACTTGTTGTCCGGTGTTAGCAAACGCGGCCCCCATCGCACTGACAGCTTTCTCATGCCCAGTTCTTCGTGTAGAATATGATGCGCCATTCCTCCTGCGATGCCCACAGTCTCAGCTATCTCGTGAACCTTCAATCGACGGTCTGCCAACACGAGATCGTGGCTTTTTTTAACGTTTTCCTCCGTAGCAGCCGTTTTCGGGGCACCTGGGCGTGGCTCATCAAAAACCGACGTGCGGCCACGAACAAACTCGTTGAACCAATTCTCGACGGTCGCCATCGAAGAAGAAGAGTCACCACACACAGCATCCAAGCGATCTTTGATTTCGCTGCGCGTTTGCCCTTCCAAAAACAAGAATCTAATCACTGAACGATATTGTTCTTTTTCCATTTTTGTACAACCGACCGACATGCTCGCTTCCGAAGGCTATCAAAACAAAACTAATAAAGGAAATTGACTGAAACTAGGAAAGTAGGCCACTAAAAGAGTGTACTGCACAATTGTAAAACTCTTTTGTAATAGCAGCGCCATTGGGCGGTGAGGCTAAGCACTTGCTGAATGACCCTCGTATTTTAACGAAACCCATTCATCTTTTGACTAGCATTTAGATGACTCAGTGATATATTCAGCGATTTAAAAAAAGGCTTAATTTTGGCTAATACTGCTTTGAAGCTAACTTCACCTGAATCACACATTTCCATTAAACCTGAACATAATTCGTGGTTGCAAGAAATCAATTGAGTTTGAACAAATTTACTATTATTCTACCACTTCTCCGGTGGTTAGCATCATCCGTGTTTCTATAGTGATGCCGGGATGAGAATTATAGCTCACGCCGAAGCCTCCATGTTCAACTTTTCTGTAGTCTTTTCCGAACTTAATTGAGTTCATCCATGAATTTTCAAATTTCTAAGTTATTTGCCGCCATCAAAGTTATCTGAAAAATTATCTACTAAAAGTTTCCACGTCGCATTCGCCTAAGCTATAGTTCAGCATAGACCGATAAAGTTGTGCATAAAATGGGTTAAGTGATCGCTTAAAAGTTTCGTACATTATGTAAAAGTAGTTAATAAAATAAATTAATCTTCACTATAATTATATTTTTTTCGCTGCTCATCTACATACTCGTACATATGGACATAATCGTACATATGGACATACTCGTACATACTTATGTACATGATACCTATATTAGTTAAATGCAACTGCGCTCATTGCTTCCGAAGATTCATACGAAAAAAGTTGGATTAATTTAAGACTCACATTAACTTTCGACCTCATTGGAATCATTGTATTTTTTTTTATATACATACGAGTATACTATACATACATACGTGCTTAAAAATTACGTGTTGAAGCGAACGGCGTACGTATGTTCTCATAATTTCATCTGGGTTAGCACGATTCATTGCACTTTCTTAATTTATTTCCGGTGAGGAGGCAATTTCGGCCGGTCTCCAACATTTAAGCTTGCGCCTTGCCAGTGCTTCGATTCAATACAATTTCGAGGCGCATGCAGAACTATACAACACACGGCCTATAAGTGTTTAAATCTTTCATATAAAATTTCATAGAAAAGAAGATTGTTTGTTCGCTCGAATCACATCTGCTAAGAATAATCATCCTTAGTTGTTTTGCAATTTTTAATGATTACAAGTTTTGTATTGCATAATTCAAAACAAACTCTGACCTACCTCAATTCAGCAGGAAATTTGTTTACATGGAAAGAAATCTCTCGAAGCAAATTTATTCAAGTAAACAATTCTAGACATTTCTCAGATGTTCCCCTACTTACGCATCAACATATGGCTGATATGGCTCCACTCCTCCACTCTGGCTGCTCCACGTAAGCTAGCAGGGGATATAAAAGCAGCGAAGAGACATGTTCCATCAGAGTTCGATTAACGAAGTACAAGATAACCGAGAAAGAGAGTGTTCAATTGCAGAGGTCCGAAACCTTTTGGAGTGCGAATACAGAATTATATTAAAGATAGTGGTTACCAAAGCAATTAGTGCGTTGAAAATGTTTAAGGCTATAGTTCCTATTTTCTTGCTATTTCTGGTGGCTCAACGGGCACAATGTGCTATTCGCCTGTTGGATAGTGATTTCGGTTATGGACTGTATCCGTCTGACTTTTTTGGATTCGGGTTACGGCCGTTGATAAATTTTCCTCGATTTCGGCTATGTCCTTTTGAGTCGTCAATGAAGGAGGGAGCGGTTGAGAATAGTATTCATATTGGCAAAGAGGGATTCCAAGCTTCGTTGGACGTTCGGGGATTTGAACCAAATGAAATCACAGTGAAGACGGTGGACAATAAAATAGTCATTGAAGCAAAGCACGAGGAAAAGGAAGACGATCACGGGCTAATTTCAAGACATTTCATCAGACGATATGATTTGCCAAAAGGGTATGATCCTAATCAGGTTGTTTCGACTTTATCATCTGACAGAGTGCTAACAGTTAAGGCACCAGCGCCACTAGAATCGGACACCAAACCTGTAGAAAGAGTTGTTCAGATCCAGCAAACAGGTCCAGCGGTAAATAATATAAAGGATAATAGCTCAAACTCGATTCCAGTTGAAAAGCTGCAAAGTCAAAAGGATACAAAAGATAATGTGGTGGAAAGTTAAAAGTTATTGATATTCAAAATTTAGCTGTCTGTTTACATTAATTTGTTAGGAAGAAGACTGATATTTATTTGTACAACCTTAATTTATTAAATAAAATCAATTAGAATCTATAATATGTAGATTTTCATTTCGACTACGATTGAGTCCCAAAGAAACGGTACAATAAACAAATTTTTGTTTAGCTGATTCAAATTTTCTGGATATATGATGGTAATGAACTGAAACGTTTATTTGGTATGGAAAGACGTTCCTCACAAGAGGATTTAGAACTGAATTGTTTTGCTAGAAATTATTCTATAAGCGCATCGGTACATTCGGAGGTGGCTTTCAGCGAAGAATAGAAATAATGAAATAATAATGTTCTACACGTGACCGTTAAATAGCTTGTTATTCGATTGAGAAACGAGCTATGCTTCGGAGAGATCAATAATGTGGCTTAAGGGATATTCCTTCAAACATTCAACCGCGAGGCATGGCCATATCGAAATTGATAAGAAACATGTTGACATATGTAACAGCAATGATTTTGAATCGCAAATCGTTAGTTAGTTAGTTGTTCTTGCAGTGGCACTGCTAACCCTTGATAAGGTCATTGAAGGATAATGGTGGTGTGATAAAGGGCCAAACGTGAAGCTAACATCAATAAGGAGTATATAAAAAATAGTTGAATTATCCAAGTCAATAGTGGCTAAAATAAAAAAATTCCTGGGCAATTCAAGAGCATGGGTTGGAAAAGTTATAAAGGAGTGGTTAGTTTTTGCCTTAAAAATAAGGCCTTTAACCCAAATAGCCAATAGACCCTTAACTATAGCTAAGAACTCAAAAAACAGGGAAATATCCAACATTTGAAATTTTTGAAGTGCTGAAGAATAAGCTAAAGCAATTTAATGATTCTTATATAAACGTAGATTTCAATGCACGTTTTTAAAGTGAAAAGATTGATGTTGGAAGTTGCTTTATGTGCCACAAAACCTGGTTAATCTGCAGTAAAATGTGGAAGTGGGTATTGGTACTGGCCAAGTCACAGTCTTTTAAATGTTGACACTATGTATCAAGAAACAATGAGCGAATTTTGCATCAAGTATCCCATAAAAAGTGTCCTGGATATCTTAAAGCTATTGAAGTATTCCACAGAAAAATCAGTTATTAAACTGAAGTATGAATAACTTCCTAGATATTAATAAAATAAAAGAATAAAAATCAGAACGTACCGCAGTTGAGTGGACGGGCATACGACCAAAGTTTGGTACTGACCTTATCACTTTTTTGAGTGCCGATACATTTGATGAAGATAATCAGATATTTCTAAGTAAAGGCCCGAAACCGGCTGTAGTGCTCAAGCAAAAAAAAAAAACATTTTACAAATGTACAGTGTATTTAAGACACAATTCTACTATTACACTATTTTTGGTACATTTTGCCTTCCCTTGGACCCCCTAACTCATAAAATGACTTTTTTATTTCAGATTCTAAAAGTTCTAATCAAGATCTTTCATTTGATACCCCACTGGACTACCTTTGATTAAAAAATTTTTTTAAGGGCTAACTCGTTATAGGGGGCCCCCCCTTAAATAATTTTTGGTAAGTCCTTAACTTTTGAGATACCATCACTTCTGGCCTTTTCACAAAGTTTGAGCATTCTAGCTTTTATAGTTTCTGGGGAAACTGGCTGTGACGGACGGACAGACGGACTGACAGGTCGCGAAACTAGTAGGTCTTTGTAAAAAAAATTTTTATGAAGACCTAAAAAGTGGAAAAATACAAAAAGGAAGTTTCTTTTAAACGTTCACATTGTTGTTGGTAGGCATTTTGCATTCCCCGTTTATTTCCCAAGTCGATTCGATTAGCTTTTGAGTGCAGTTATAATCGGACAGATTCACGCTTTACAAAAAGTAAGTTTTTTAAACATTAACATCATTGTTGCTAGAAATTCTTTCATTAGAATAATTAGAGTGAAGCAAACAGACGTTGATTTTTTTCTTTTTAATTTAAAGCTATTGATTTTCAGTTTTATAGTCACCAATGAGATACATTTGTTTTTTTCTAGATAGCATAAAGGTAGTAACATGTCCACAAAATATGTCTATATTGAGCATAAAAAAGATAGCGATGCTTCCTCTATATGGAGTCAATTTTTGATTGCAGGAGAGGGAAATACAGCGCAATGTAAACATTGCCCAGCAATTTTGAAACACTTGGAGGATCTACCAAAGGATTAGATACCCATCTCCACGCGAAACATTCATTGACATTTAAGCTCGACAATAGCGTCTACATCATATGCTCATAACGTCGAAGAACCACCCTTGAAACGAAAAAGCAATTCGATCGTGGACTATTTTTGTAAAACTGATACCCTCGACGATGTTTTAGCTCAGATGACTACTTTAGACGACTTTCCTATGAGTCATTTGTGACGTCAGATGTTTTAAGGACTTTTACCCTATCAAAAGGGTATTCAGATTTTCCAATATCTGCCGCCACAATTCGCAGTCGCGTGGTAAATTACAGCCATAAAATTAAAGTGCAAATAAAAGCTGAATTATCTACATTAAAAATGAAGGAGAAACATTCAGTATAAGCTTTGACGAATGGAGTTTGAGCTCAAAGAAGAAATTCATGAATATAAAAATTCATTCATGTTCAACAATCGGGAATTTGGGACTGGTTCGCATAAATGAATCACTAACAGCTGAGGTATCTGTGCGAATATTAAAGGAACACATTTTTCTTGATTTTGATATTGTTGCAATAATAATTGATGGTGCAAAAGAAATTCTTAAGATTGGAAAGTTTGTGAAAGCAGAACACCAGGTTTGCTTTGCACATGGGAGTCATTTTGCCGTTTGCGATTTGTTGTAGGAAAATATAGACGATTCAATTCTGAGCCAATCTTTGAACGGGGATTCAGATGATGATGACGAAGATCTTTGATCAGGTTCAATTATCGAATCAAACCATTTTCGAGATTTGACGAACGATTGCAATATTAAAAACGTGCTTAAAAAAGAGCTTCGAACAGCTGTTCTGTTCAAAAGATCACCTATGAAGAATGATACAATTCTTCAAAAATATGCACAACCAGAATCTAGAAAGGAGGCTTTAAGACGAGATGGAAAAGTCTCTTCACAATGCTTGAATGCTTTGTTCTTATAAAGAACAGCGTTCAAAAAGCTTATCCTAATACGGCCATGGAATCGACATCTTGCAGTACGGCGACTTTAACAGTAAAAGATAAGCTTCAGCTGGAAATCAACAATAGTACGAAAACATTAACTCTTGAGGGTATCAAAGAAGCAGACTTTTCAAAATTAGTCAAGCAAGAAATGGCTCTTTTCGAAGCAACTAAAACTCGAGGTCACAATTTGGAACAAATTTATAAATATTTGTTGACAATACCTACGACTTCCATCGAGGCGGAACGCGGTTTTTCAGCGTCTGCTTATATGTGCAACAAATTGAGAACTAGACTTGGGGACGAAATATTGGATGCGTTAGTCTTTCTAAGATTTTATTTCCACAATGCAAATAAGATGTAAAAGGTTAATATCTTAAATTTACCTCGTTAGTTTAATAATATTAACCGTGATGTCTGGAACATATTTTGTTTATTGCAGACGAAAATTTAAAAAGTTTATTTTAGAATGTCAAACATTAATGTGTTTATGAGAAAAAAGTAATTGATTAACTTAAGTTGAAGCAGAATTTTGTGAAATTAAGTGATAAAGTATAATATCTGATAACTTTATTTAATGATAACAGTTGATATAAGTAGAAAAATAATGAATTTACTAAGGACATCTAAGATTAGTTGAGTTGTTTTTTAATTGCGAGCTTCAAGTCCCGGGATTCTGGGACTATCTTGAGACAATCCCGAAATCCCGGGATTGGAAAAATGATCGGGATTGAATTCCCTAATGGCAAGCAATGGATCTTTGGAAAAATCAAGAACACACTTGAATGCTTGGTAATTAAATACTAATGGCAACGTCAGCATTCACATCATTACAATATCTACAAGCATGCGACTAGTAATTAAAAACACTGATGAAGTCATTGGTTTCATTATCACAACAACAAAAAGTATTGGGTTGGTAGTTAAAAACAAAGATGGCATCATTAGTGGTTAGGTCATCACAATAATAATAATTTGTGGAATGTTTAAGATATATTGGTTACTCCATATAAAGCGGCAAGACACATGAACATGAAAATTAGTAGACTCGCGACAGTGTTCGCGTTTCATTTTTCCGAATGAAGTGAATTCGCTTCGAAACTGGAGTGGATACAAACTGTTGATTGTAGATTTTGTTGGCCTTAATAAGTTTGCAGAATTTGTTTTCTGATATGTACCAAAACTAGATTTATTTTTTCTCTATAGGCTCCAAATGAAAGGAATTCCTCTATATTGGGGAAAAATGCTCAATGGACAAATTGCTTTGAGGAGAACTGGCTTTGTTCACCAGTTCTTGGTAGATTTTATTTTTTTTTGTATTAGCCATGCTATAAGTGTAGGAAATCTATTCCAATTGAAGTAGGACGGGATCACTGCATGCATTATCAATAGCAATAGTATCACTATGAGAATCAAAAGTGATAAAAACAGCGAAAGTGATAAAGTGAATATCTAAGCGATAGTGAAAAGTGTGTAGTGTTTACGTGGATATTACACTGTCCATTCAGACTACAGCGGTGGGTTCCTGCCTCAGTGAGTGAAATATTGGCGCTCAACTGGAATGGCCTTGCCTGGAGACGCGTAAACGTGCTGGCAGCTAGCATTGCGGTGTCATGGGGTGTGTTCTTTTCGCCAGCGCAAAGACCCACTACAAACAAAAATTTCACACTTACAAATTCTTGTAAAGTAGCAACTGGGCACATTCGACAGGTGTCGATGGCTGAGGTAATCAATCAAAGAACATAACAATAACTAGACGCGACGACTTTCCCGAGTTACCCGCACGCAAGGAACCCATCGAGAACGCCCAGAGCCCACAAAAGAGTGGGGCATCCAGGTAAAAGTTCTGCCCCCTTACATCCTTTCCCACCAGGTCAAGGATCTAAATGATGACTTCGCTATGTAGAAAAAGAGGAAGACCAATTATTCTGGGGGAGAGCCACCTGAAATGACTAAAAAGAAGAAGCTTCATCCAATGGCTAGCTCATCTTTTTTCGGGAAGAGCTTGCCAACGTTATAGGTCCCATACCTGTTAAAATTCATCAAAGGCCTTACCTATGTCAAACATAACTAGGCCTGTTCATTTTCTGCAATTTAACCCTGTTCTGATTCGTTGGATCACTCTAACTAACTGGAGTTCAGTAGAGTGCCTAGCCTGGAAGCCAATTTGCCATCCCAGAATAATATCTTTACCAGATACAATCCTATTGAGTCGATCCAGATTAACCGTCTCCGCAATTTTTGACAGAGGAGAGGTTTCAGGCAATAGTAATAACCACTGTTTTCCATTCTTTCAGATAATATCGCTCATGGAGTTTTGCGTAAATGATGGCTGTAAGTATTTGTAATATGTTGGCTGATAACCAAGAAACCATTGTTTTGGTAATAATGCCATAGCCAGGTGCTTTACGTTTATTAAGAATCTGTATTATGTTCTTCATTTCGTCTAAGTGCGTTGGTTTAATCCTGTCTTTGAGCTGAATGTCATCTTTTAGGAGTTTATCGACCAAAGAAAGAGATCTATCCTCAATCTCAAAGTTTTCGTTGTCTGAAGAAATATCTCGAAAGTACATTTCCAAGGAATCTGCAATTGTTTCAGCCTTATCTGGATCGTGGAATTCCACCCCTTTTGGGCCATATATTGGTGGTACGAATATATGGCGTTTTGTTTGGTCAAAAAATTTTGGACATTTTTCAAAAGCCAACATACTCACGCTCAAGATTTTGCAAAAAATCCCCCCATTATCATGAATTTCATTAGTCATCCGAAGAGCATTTGTACGTAGCGTAGAGTCAATAGTATAACTAGCTTATTTCGGGACTTGATTCCTTCATTCTTATCACTTGTTTGATGTTCTGAGGGAGCTCTCGGAGTTATGAGCGCATGGTCCCCTTTTGTCTGCACGTTTTTTTTCAGATAAGTTATCGGCGATCTTTTCGAAGTTTTCGGCCATTTCATGTGATTGAAAATTTATTTCTCTGGACAATGTCACTTTAAGCGTTTGTGGTTTTTTATTCTGCATAGGGACATAAATAAAAATATTTTCCATGAAGAAGAGAACTGGTTTATGGCTGGAAAGCAGTTCATCGAGGTCATTTTATAGAACATTTCTCCAACACATGCAGCCATGACGCTTCTTTGGTTGCCCATATTTGCGTAACTTTTTCTGCAACGTACAATGACTGTATTCTATCTGATTTCTGAAAGGCTGATAACAGCATTGAAAAAACTATTGATCGGGACTGCCTTTTAAGTTTAGATTTAGAAGAAGCTGTCTCTTTGTTCTATAAAACACTATTCGAAAACATTAAAACTTATGTTCCTAAACAAAGAAAAACCCCGAAATTTCTGAGCTCCGGCTCATTCGTGACCTTTGACATCTGCGTAATCAAAGGAATAAGCTCTATAAATTTATGATATATAACAACTTTCATATAAACCTCATGAGTAAAAATGATGAGTTGGATACTAAATTTTCTATAAAATCTCATTATTTTAATTTAACCAGGGAAAATGTTATTCGTAATCCCAAAGAATTTTTCAATTTCTTGAAAATCAAGCAGAAAGCCACAGGATTTCCAACATCAATGTATTACGTCGAAAGTTATTCAGCTAGCCATCGAATTATATGTAGCCTTTTTGCCAAGCACTTCTAAGAGGTTTTCCGTCCGGCCACCATTTCTTCCAGCAAGCCAAATTGTCATTTGACGGCTACACCATTCATTGATGAAATGAGTTTGACAAGCAAGCCTTTCGTGAATGCTACAGGGTTTTCCAATAAGAGTTGTTATTTTGATATTAAAAGAAATATGCCATTTTTTAGTATAAATGATCGGATGTTTATTTTATTATAAAGAGGAAGGAATGCCATTAATAGTGAAAATAACATCAGGCAAATGACCACCACGACCACACTTACAGGACCATATCCTTTTCATGAAATTTTCCATAACCAAATCGCAAAGTGGCTGCCCCATTTCCTCTATACCCTCACGAATTCCATGTTTGAGATCTTGAATCAACGCTGGGCTGTTAATGTAGACCTTCTCTTTTACATGGCTCCAAAGGAAGAAGTTGCAAGGTGTGAAATCACAAGATCTCGGTGGCAAATCGGGGTCATTTTTTCGAGAGATAACACGGTCCGGAAACTTTTCCCGTAAAAGATCAATGGTTTCGTTGCTTGTGTGGTACGTAGCGCTGTCTTGTTGAATATAAACACTATCCAGATCAATACCATTCAATTTCGGCCATAAAAAATCATTCATCATCTCTCGATAGCGCAATCCATACACCGTAACTATTACTCCAGCCTTGTTTTCGAAAAAGTAAGGTCCAATGACTCCGCCGGACCATAAACCGCACCAAACAGTCACACGTTGAGGATAGAGAGGCTTTTCAACTGTAACTTTTGGATTTTGTGAGCCCCATATGCGATAGTTTTGCTTGTTGACGAAGCCACCGAGGTGGAAATAGGCCTCATCACTCGAGATGATTTTTAGATGGAGTTCCGGATCATTTACATGCTTTTCAAGAACCCAATCAGCAAAGACACGACATTGGTGATGATCGACCGGCATGAGTTCTTGTGTTAACTGAACTATATAAGCCGTTAAGACCTAAATCTTTATGCAAAATACGGTGTAATGATGTTTGCGGAATGCCCAATTCCAGAGAACGACGAGGAATGGACAAACCTGGGTTTTCTCCAACACTTTCAGTTACAGCAGCAATATTCTCGCCTGTTCTTGAGTGACGTGCACGGATTTTATTCTTCACATCACTAAGTTGTCCCAACAGCTCGAATTTTTCCACCAATTTCTGTATTGCGGTCCGACAAGGTGCTTCATGATGACCCAAAAATGTTCGAGTTTTACGAACCGTCTCTGCCAAATTTTCATAATTTTTATAGTGAATTTCAATAACTTCGATGCGTTGAAGCGTGTATTGTTCTATTTTATCAATGGCGTAGTTTTTACTTGTCAAATGTTGAAAAGTGGCAGCTTCAGAATTGACCTCTACCAAAATAGCGGGCTATTTAACATAACAACTCTTATTGGAAAACCCTTTATTAAAGAAATAAATATTAACGAGGGACCTAGGCTTGATTCTCTTCCTCCAAGATTTCTTGTTAAGTTATACATCAGATCACTTCACCACTGATCGTTCTATTCAACGCGTCTTTATCACGAGGGACTTTTCCATCTTTCTGGAAGTCTTCTCATTTGATTCCAATTTTCAAAAGCGGGGATAAGAGATTTATCATGTAATGATTTTCGACCTTTTAATTTCGAACGCGGAACCGACCTCTCATCGGTTCTAGACGTTAAGTCTGAGAAGTGCCAACGGATGGTACCAACAGGTCAACCAATCCGTGCACCGTAACCCATTCACGCGGTGGCTGCTTGTCGGCCAGCTAGTTCGGAGAGGATTTCGGTCGCGGGTCTCCGAATGGGTTACGCTCAATTACAATATTTCAGCCACCTGAACATGCCCGTTTTCCAAAACGCGTTATCAAAACAAACCATACGGAGAAGAAACCTACTTTACGTTACTCCGTATTTCTTCTTATAATCAGTCAAGAATTCAAAACCTAATTTTTATCTCGCGTTCCCGAAGTTCCGACGCGGTACCGAAAAATATGCTACTCGAAATTAACCCGACGAAAACTACTCTAATAAAATGTCAAAACTATAAAGGTACCGCGTACCACGCACGACGCGAAACCGACCTCAGCGGATTTGGCGAAACCCTACCCTCGCGACGGCATACTTACCCTGCACTCACTTTTCCCACTGAAAAAGAAAAACCGCTGAAAAGGAAAGTCGTGGTTATCTTTAGCAATTCATGTTGTATTTATAAAATTCCTTGGTTCTTTAAAATATAGCTACAATATTTTTAAATTTCATTTTCATTCGTCCATCATCTTGTTTCTATTTTTTTCTCTCTCAAAATCTACATATAGAGTTAAGGTGTATTCGCATATAATGATAAAACTAGTTAGAAAAAGGAGAAAGTTGATTTCATGCAATTAAGATGTAGTGTGTGTGGGTTTGTTGCGTTTCCTATCGTAAATTACTCTTACAATAATCATGTTCACATAAAATACGTACTGCGCGAATCAGTAGCAATAATAAACAATGACCAAAATGTAACGTTAGCGCTATATCTGTAGAACGTTTTAATATTAATAAAATTATGCAAAATACAACTAATTATGTATATATGAATTCGCTTGTAACTTGCTTTTGTCCCTCCGTAGACTCTAAATATTTATATATATATCGTAAAACTAGTATAATATATTAACAATGTTTTTCCTTTCTCTAAGCAAGATTTTTTCTGATCATTTAGAATGTTTCACAAATGTATAAATTGCTAATTCAATTGATATAATTTTATATAATTCACATCTCATATGTGCTTAAGTTTAATATTATAATGATTAATGTAAGGCGTTGCTACAATCAAGTATAATAATAAGCATAAAGCTCAATATAATTCACTTGGTATATATTTTCATTGTATAAAAAAAATAAACATAAATTCCTAACTACTGTAAAAATAGGAATTAAACAAAATTTTAAATTATATTGGGATACGCAAATCAGGAATGTTTCAACATGTTTCACTAATTGTAAGTACTACTTTAAGTAGTTTTACCAGTTACTACGCTCTTGCGCTAAGTTATTACAACTTCTACTACTACTACAATATGTATTCAAATGCACATTTTTCTCACAGATATATTTTGTATAGGCTGCTTTCGAAAAGACTAGTATACAGTAATGAATAAGGATTAATGATAAAGTATAGTATTACACAACGCTTAGGATTATAGGAGGCATATTATAAAAATATTTCTCATATCAAATATGTTTGTATGAAGTGTGCGAAAGGTTGATATATGTATTTGGAATGTTTCTTACTTTTACTGTTCGATCCCAAGGTGTCTTGTTGGATTTGTATGAAAATATAAAAAAAACCTACAATTCTATCTCATTAATTGGTTTCAAAAGTTTTTCGCTTAATAAAGCTACTAAAATTAAGCCTCTAAGATTCAAGTCTCATCAGTTTGTTTAATTTCGATACTGCTTTTCGATTCAGATTTCAATCACGAGATTCGTCGATAAAATGAAGTAGTCGACTATATCTTTTGCAACCGAATCTAAATAAAATTAGACGGCATTTATCAGTCTGAATAATTGTTTCATAGCCAACATTTTGAAATGATTTTTGGTCTTTTCTATTTTATAGTAGATTGCGAATTTTTTTATGTAATCTGAATCGAATTCACTTATTCTACTCAGCCTACTATCATAAATTGGTTCCCTACCGAAATGACTAATTATTAATTTCGTATCTAATTAGGCAATGGGAAGAAAATTAGCAAGAGAGACGTTACAATAAAGTGCAAGATAAAATAATACTAAGAATCTTAGAGTTATGAGAAATCAACTTCTCAGAATCACACGATTTCTTGCTAATCAGGCTACTACTGGCCTTAACATTTATACCTAACTCCCCTTTGTTCGCTTGTATGTTTTCCTCGAAAAATTCAATGCGTTTTGTAGTTATCTTTTGTGGAATATTACAATCAGTATTAACATCATTCATATCTCTTTCAAATCCTAACGAGTTGCCTACTTTACTGTACTTCATAACAATTAAGTCGTTCACACCTGAACTATCATTTTTGTAACTAGCTTCATCATTCATTTCGTTACAATTTACATATGTCGAGCAATCTAAACCGTTTATTTTACAATTAGCTTCACCACCACTATTATTTACATCCTCTTCATGTTCCACTTCCTCTCCAATGTTGTTCAAATAGAAATTCATTTCTTTGGTACTACCATTATTGAAAAAGTACAACTTCCTCTCAATGATTTAGTGCACAACAGTGCGCCAAACTATTTGCCTGAACTTAGCTTGCCATCGCATGAATGTAAATTGCAATTTTCACGCGACAATTTACACCACCGCAACGCCACTATGCAATTTTCGTTCGATTTACCTTCTTTGACGTTTCCCAATTGACATAAACACCAAGAAGCCAAATGACTTGACAGTTTACTTGCGAGAGTGACACATTCCACGAGAGTGAGGCAAATTCTCGTTTCCACTCGTGGCTTCTTCCTTCATGACTTTTGCTTTTTCTATATCGCACTATGAATGCGGGGCATTAGGGAGCGCCAGTGCAAGTGCAATCGATTTCTTCAGCGCTATCATGCACTTGTTCCGCTCAATGCAAACATGCACAATGCAATAACACTCACGACGCCAATCATGCACTTTTCTCGATCATACTTCAACGAATCCCACACCATATAGCGTTAAAGTTCATCGAGCGATGGAAAAATAAACAGAAGCCTTGCACAGAAACGCGCGAAATATTCACGATTCTTCACTCGGGATTAGTCCGATTGGAATCGAGGGCAATGCGCCTTGCCTTGGGCAGATTAACCACGTCAGTTTACCAGCAGCTAACGGTTAGAGGTTAATGTATAACTCTCGGTTTATTTCACTAAGAGTTACACCATGGATATTGGCCCGCTTCCGTTCCTATTCCCGTACGAAACAGTTATGTAACACATTAATATGATGTTCAGTAATGCAATTGATCTGCACTTCCTAATGATACTTAGCTGGGCAATTAGGATCCTCCACAGCCTCCTACAACGGTAGATTAGGTGCATTGGCTTCCACAGTCGTCGAGTTTTCCCGCGTTTCTCCACTTTGAAGGTTAGGTCAGCAATTTATGGAGCGATTCTCTGCAAGCAAACATGGTAATGCATTCGTCGATGTAAGCCGAACGAAAAAAATTACCTCTTAATTAGTTTTATACCCCTTTAGTACCGCGCCAACATGCCGCTACCGCCACCTTCCTTTTTACTGCAGCCAAACCTCTTTTCACTCCATGTGGCTGTCAAATTCGACCGGTTGTCACATCGGACAAAACAGATGTGTGTGAAATGGCACGCCACATGGCGGCAATGTGCCTCTCCATTCGTCGCCAGTGGCATAGTTTTTCGATGGCCACGGTGGAGGGGCATTTCCAGATGGATATGTCTCGAAATGTGTCGGGATTTGGAGTAATTTTATATTTCGAATATTTATATCCACAGATCTAAATATTTGGACAGAAAAGAAATATTTTCTGCGCAACGATATCCGCACGACAGATGAAGTCCGCTGGCACTTCGAGAACATACCCATCTGGCCGGTTGCAAGGGTTCGGGATCGGAATCACTTCGATTCCCGGGCGTAGGCGTCACATTACAATCACAAACTACAGAGGTATTGCCATAATTTCAGCTATTCCCAAGTTGTTCGAAAAAATTATTTGTAACAAGCTTACCTTGTTAGTTGAGCCACGGTTCAATGATCAGCAACGTGGTTTTTGCATCCTGCCTACTTTCAGGACCCGCCACTGGTTCGCATCTTGATTGTTATGACCCTCTTATAGTTTAAAGGTGTGTATATTAATGGGATAGTGTTTCACGTTTTATCTCACGAGGATAGCCATTCCGCTTCCTATACCTGTAATTCTGTCATTTCTATACATAATGTAGTTAGGGATGCCATCAGGCTTCAGAAGGGTTTCAAGGATCAGTATGATGTCGAGCTTATGATGAAATATTAATTGCTTTAGTTTGCCAGACTGCTAAAGCAATGAATCCATATTCTACGTCAGAACTAAAACCTGGTTCACTAAATTCACTATTGTTCTTTGGTGTTGACGTTGTGTGATACTGGAGGTAATGTTTGAGTTATATTTGCCATCATCTCTTAAATCATTGTTTGAAATTGTGATTGTATTTCAGCAAACATTGCACCCATTTCTTATGATTGAGTGAGTGGTATGTGTGTATGAGATGATTTTCTTTGAATTGGTTGCACGGATTAAGCCGCAGCAAACTGTGTGAAAAACCTTCTCACGTTCTCATTATTTCTAGGACATCCCCCACAGCTTATTGGATGTGAACTGCTGCAGTTGACTTATTTCAGCCTTTCTTTGATTCACTTCAGACACGTTGATAAATGGTGGAGCGAATTACATTAAACGTATCCTACCTTGTACAACAAAGTTGCTGTTTATATTTCTCATCGACAATAAATACCACTCTAAACTCTCTCCTGCTGTTCTTTTTCCGTTAAAGAAGAAACAGTCTGATCTGCTTTTCTTAACCTCACTACCCAGTCTTACCATTTCTTGACGTGAAAGAAAACTAATTGCATGGTTAGAGACTTCCTGAAGAAGTTCTCCTAAAGCTCCAGTTCTGAATAATAAGACCATATTTCAGGTTCCGAAGACGTAGTTGATTTTCCGCTGTCAAACTCGTTGCTGTTTCATTAATTAAATCTGAGGTATTGTTCGGGATTGCTGGATTAAGCATTCTGAAAAAGTATTGGTAGCACTTCAATTCAGCTGGTTTTTAACCTGCGAGTAGTTTTTCATTTTCCACTTACCAACCGGTTTTCCGGAAACCATTGCTCTATCTATAACTTGAGGATACATTTTTTATATCAGCACCGATTCATTGATAGCATTAAAATGCGGATTTTTTTCCCTTTATGTATTTTTGCCTGAATTATATTTTTTGTCTTGAATTCGGAATTTCGAAAAAAATCTCCGCCAGGATGCCTGAGTAAGATCAGGCCATTCTCTGAGCAAGATGGCTGGTTGGCCATTCTAGAACGAAATTTCTGTCAGGCCGCTTTTGAATAAGATGCCCATTATGTCACTATTGAGTAATCAAATCATGATAAATCATAAATACCAAATATACAAAAACGTTTTAAAACCACAATTGAATATTTTTAAATAAAGGCAATTTCATTCATTAAACACATCTAAAGGCTTGGTGGAATTGAACTCGTGCCTCACATTGTGTAATGAAAAATGGGTAATGGTTAAAAAAATATAATAGTCATTTATGCTAGGAATGATTGTAGGTTTGGAAACTCTCCTTAACTCGGTTGCCCATCTGAGCATAATGATAGAAGAATATGCGAATCAGTGTTTCACTAGTTCAATATAAAAAAGCTCAATCTCCATTCTGACTCCATTGTGTATTTTAAAATAATTGCAATGGGTGGGGATGCGATTTCGCATAATCAATTAGAGTAATTTTAGAGATTACTTGCGTCTTTGCTCAGATGTTAAGTAATTTTGGTTTTCTCTCTTTGCTTCAGTATTTGGTAGGAATTATATAATCTCTCTATAGTGTACAAAACCCAGGCAAGTTTGAACAATGTGTCAAGTGATGCACCGAAAAGGTTTGATCCATAAATATTGCAGATTTGGAGAAGTACTTAGAACAAGGTGAGCAGGCAATATGCACTTTCTGATTCCATTTTTACTGATTTAAAGTTTTCAAAGTAAACCGTTTTATGTTCATTCCTGGAATCTGTCATATGTGATGTGTAATGTGGTCTAATATATCTGCCATCATAGATATACCAGTAGCTTGGATGAATATAAATCTAATTTCAAAGCGTATTTTATACTGAAAGCTATTATGAATCAAGGGATTCTCATAAAAAAAAAGGTGACATACAATCCAGGCAGCATAGTTTCATACGATATTCAGATCAGGCAAATATTGAGCTTATCAAATTAAACGGTGTAGCACTCCATTATAATTCAATATACTTATCGAAAATCAATTCACTATTATTTTGTATCAAACACATTGCTATTCAGTTCATAAGTTTATTCAATAAATTATTTTCAAATAGAAAAATCAGTCTACATACGAGTATCATAAAGTTTTGACGAACACTTTGAAAACGTTCAAAATAACTAGCCATTGCAGTCAATTTAATTCTGCTTACTTCTCAATTTTTCAATCAATTTACTTGTTGCATCACTAGCTGGCATAACATCTGGAGCATTGTTAGCCTCAGATTCGATTTGCTGAATTTGTACAACACGTTCAGCTGGTTTAACTTCTGTTTCTGCTGGAGCTGGCGCCTTAATAGTCAGCACTCCATCAGATGACAATGTTGAGACGACTTGACTGGGATCATATCCTTCTGGCAGGGTGTACGTCCTGAACATTTGCTTAGTGACTGCACTTTGATTCTCTCCTTTCTCCTCATGCTTAGCCTCAATATGGATGGTATTGTCAATCGTTTTGACGGTAATCTCTTCTGGCTTGAAGTGTTGCATATTCAGAGATGCCTCAAAACCATCCTTTCCTATTTGGACATTATTCTCATCAGCGAAATCCATTCCGATAAAGTCAAATGGACGAAGTCGCAAGTGATGGAGTCTTGTCACTGGTTGATAGCCAAATCCAAACCAATCCGAAGGATACAATCCATAGCCGAAATTATTATCCAGCAAATAAATTTCACCAACGGATTGCTTAGCGAAAAACGCTACCATTAATACCACTGCCACCAAAATTTTATTCATTTTCAGCTTGTTACTTTCGAAACAATGCACAGATAATTATTTGCTTGAAAAGAAACACTTGTATTTAACAGATTTTAAGATATACTCGTAAGCTCGGTAAGCTTCTATTTGTTGAACTGTTTCAGCTTCTGTTTTTGTTTAGACTATGCCAAAATTGGTTGTACGGTCACTTAAATGCGGCTAACAGGATGACGTGTACCATTAGAGCAAGATAAGATTTCATCATATGTTCACATTGGAGAATAGATTAATAGCATTAAGATAAGATAAATCATAAGATTTGAATTTTCCCACGAAGCCAAAAATGGTTCGCGTAGCATACGTGTACCAATGTGATAAGTCAATTTTAATCCTCTTTATTGAATCCTGCATTGCATTTATTTTTTGGAATTAATGGC